>MU735255.1:8172-37451 GCA_026770625.1 Nicotiana glauca
TAAACGAACGACCAGTTCCCAGCCGTTTGATCTGTGATGATCAACGACTGGGATTCCTTGGATCAAAAAAGTGTCATTTAGGGGAATGGGAATTGGACTGGGTGAGCTGGTAATTTGGGCTTGGGTTTGGACAGATTTTGGCGCCATTTATTTAGGCTGGTTTGGGTATTAAGATTAACCCAAATGAAAGACCCATCTCCTTTTCCTTTTCTTTCCCTTTTCTTTTTTTTTAAATTAAAAATTCTAATAATTAAAAATCCTAAATTATCTAAAAATTTGAAATTAAATTAATTAACTAATTATAAAAATTATAAACATCGTTTTATTCTAAATTAAAGAGAAAAAATCAATAAACTAAAAATTAAAATACAAAAATGAGATATTTTTTGTGATTTTTAAAATTTTATAAAATAAATAATTACTAATTTATTCTAAAAAATATAAAAATAAATCCTAAATACAATGCATGATATTTTGATATTTTTTCATGATTTAATAAAATTTAAAATGCACAAAAAATGCAAACAATTAGATAAAAATTCTACAAAAATTCCTAAAATGGCAAATAATTAACAAAAATCTATTTTCTTGGGATTTTATAGGAGTGTTTCATATAGGGAAAAAATCACATGCTCACAGCTGCCCCTCTTTGCTCGGAAACATGAAGGATTTTCAGGCAAAGACAAAATAAGCAATTATGAAAGATTTTTGCCCGTTTTAAAACTCCATGGGAAGCATCTTTTGAAAAAGGTCTGACTGAACCTGCTTCGGAGATGGCCTACATATCCTTGGCTATAAAGGAACCAGGTCAGTGCAGTTTTGGAAGTTTTGGTAGCTGGGACTAATGGAAAACTGTGATTTTACTGTTGTTGTTGTTGTTGTTGTTGTTGTTGTTGTTGTTGTTGTTTCTGCTTGCTGAGCTTCTTATTACACCAAGATGAAAGATGAAAAGCTAAATCTATCAGCTATGAGTTACAAGATTCCTATTTATAAACCTTCTAATCTTGATCTTGAGTCTTGGCTGGTTCTTCCTGCAGACTTTGATCTGAATCTTGATGCTCGTTAGTTGTAGCTGCCGATTCATTCTTCTTCAGCTTTTCAAATCAAGGTGGGACTTGGAAAGCTTGTGACTTCAATCAAATTTTGAGTAGTCCGCATCTTTTCTCCGCTTCTGCACCTTGAGTTCAACTTCTTCTCTTGTTTCTTGTTTTCTTTTATTTGGGTTGAGACTTCTTCTTTTGGTCATCTCAAACCTTGTGCCTCATGGTGAAAAACCTGTTCAGGCACCAAAACAAACAAAGGAATGAAATTTTCTGCCCCAATTTTCACTAGTAAAATTTCATGAGTTATTATAACAAAAATCTAAGCTATTTCTTTATTGAAAGCAATAAAATCAGAATTGTGTATCCTTGGGAAAAAGAGATTAGGGAGTGGAGCCCTATATCTACACTAAAAATCAACTAAGGAGTGGAGACCCTATGCTGGGAAACTCGACTAGGGAGTAGAGACCCTATGTCTAAAATAAAATCAACTAGGGAGTGGAGACCCTATGTTGGAAAAGCAGACTAGGGAGCGTAGACCCTATGCCTAAAATAAAATCAACTAGGGAGTGGAGACCTTATGTTGGAAAAGCAGACTAGGGAGTGGAGACCCTATGCCTAAAATAAAATCAACTAGGGAGTGGAAAACCTATGTCTAAAATAACTTCAACTAGGGAGCGGAGACCCTATGTTGGAAAAGCGACTAGGGAGTGGAGACCCTATGTCTAAAATAAACTCAACTAGGGAGTGGAGAACCTATGTTGGAAACACGACTAGGGAGTGGAGACCCCATGTCTAAAATAAACTCAACTAGGGAATGAAGACCCTATGTTGGAAAGGCGACTAGGGAGTGGAGACCCTGTGTCTAAAATAAACTCAACCAGGGAGTGGAGACCCTATGTTGGAAAGGCGACTAGGGAGTGAAGACCCTATGTGTAAAATAAAATCAACTAGGGAGTGGAGACCCTATGTGTAAAATAAAATCAACTAGGGAGTGGAGACCCTATGTTGGGAAAACGACTAGGGAGTGGAGATCCTATGTCTAAAATAAACTCAACTAGGGAGTAGAGACCCTATGTTGGAAAACGACTAGGGAGTGGAGACCCTATGTCTAAAAATAAACTCAACTAGGGAGTGGAGACCCTATGTTTAAAATAAAATCAACTAGGGAATGGAGACCCTATGTTGGGAAAACGTCTAGGGAGTGGAGACCCTATGTCTAAAAATAAACTCAACTAGGGAGTGAAGACCTAGTGTTGCTATGGGATTTGTTTGGCACACATGGAATATGATGTTGAGCATGATTGTGCTAAAAATAAAAGCATGTTGTCACGTATTTGCACGTTAAGAAAGTAGTAAATACAATATTTTCATAATTTAAAACAGTAGTAAAGGAAAGAAACAAAAAGACAAGTCAGTTTTGCATTTGAAAAGGGAATTGAATGCTTAAAGGAATTAAACAAGTAATTGTACATAAAGAGATATAAAGTCACAATAACATTCTGAAATGGTAAAAGCCTAGATCATCCCCAACAGAGTTGCCATGCTGCCGCAACCCCCTTTTTCTCGCAAAATCAGGTTTATGACATTTGGTATAGGACAACTCGTTCCTTTTAGGAATTGGGTTTTGCATTTGAAGAGTCGCCACCTAATGATTTATGGTGCATTAGGACATCTTCAAAGTTTATTTCTAAGTTCGTTGATAACCAGAGATAGGGTAAGAGCTTGAAATTATCCTAAGGGGAAGGTGTTAAGCGCCCCTTAAGATCCACTAGTATGGTTCCCGGCCAGATAGTTTTTGTGAATTTAGTTCAATTGACATATAAACAGATAATGCTCAAATAAGAGGGAATTTTAATAAACAACCATCTGAAAGTAAATGAAGTATGAAAGAGCAATTAAGGCTGATTTTAAACAAGGAGTTGCAATGCTTTTACAAGAGAAAGGAAATAAAGGAAGGGTGTTCCTAGGTTTATTTAAAATATGGATCACATCAATGCAATACCCGGTAATCACTCCTCAGAAGAGGGGCTACACGTGGTATTAGCACATCGGTCATCATATCCATATCTACCCTTTCCCACCCCGTTTGAGATACTAAAGTGCGGATTGGTCTCGACCACTATTGCATGCTATTATTCACCCCATTCCTATCAGTCCCGGAGGCACTTAGGACTACTAATCCTAAAAGGGGGGATATTAGGCTGACTTGAAGTTTCAAAGGTAAAAATCTAAGGCAACATACAAAACATATAAAAGACTTCACAATCAGGGGGGAAACACATAAACACATAAGGCTCAATTATACCTCCTCAAACAAAATAATCCAATAGCATGACTTAAACAACAAACATGGTTTGGTCCTAAGATAATACTAAGGGGAGAGGAGATTATTGTTATTGCAGCAGGCCTGGCCTATTATATGACTCAGTTAGGAAACACGAATCAGGCCTGCCTGCTGGTTGTAGCACTTTACAAATAACAGAGACGAGTCCAATTTTATTATTACTACCTAAGACTTGCCTAAGTGTTTTAGGGAAACTCTTAGGGACATGCATCAACTACTGATTCTGAGCGTAGTCACAGCTTAAAACGAATGGTTTGAAATCCTATATGCATGCTTGCTAAATTATGTTAACAAGGAGAGATTAAGTTACTTAAGCACCGGTTCAGAATAGACTGATTTTAAATTAGACTAGTTGCAGATGATATGATCTATTATTGCGGGTTTTGGCTCCTATAGACATGATATCTAGTGTGCTATTTTAATTTGAACATTATAAACATGGTACTAATTTATAGTCGTTTAAAACCTAAAGCATGATGTCTAAGTGGTAACAAGCGTGCAGGTTTTAAAAAATGAAGTCCTATAGGCAGGCTATCTAGGTGTGAAGTTAAACATGCAGAATAAATAAACCTCTATAGGCATGATGTCTAAGGTGCAGAATCGAACACGCAGGATGTGAAACAGTCCTATAGGCATGCTTTCTAAATGTAGTTTGAAGGTGCAGAATTAAAATACCCTATAGGCATGGTTTGAATATGCAGAATTTAAAATAGCCCTATAGGCACATTTTCTAAATGAAGTTTGAAGATCCAGAATTAAAATACCCTATAGGCATGGTTTCTAAACGCATTTTGAATATACAGAATTAAAAGTAGTCCTATAGGCATATTTTCTACGTGCAATTTGAAGATGTAGAATTAAAATACCCTATAGACATGGTTTCTAAACACAGTTTGAATATGCAAAATTAAAAGTAGTCCTATAGGCATATTTTCTACCATTGAACATGCATAATTACCCACCCTTTTTCACTATCCATCCCCGTCGTTTATTGCAAATTATTACAAACCAGAAGTATTGAATTACATCAGAAAAATACATAAAAATACAACCAGAGGAATCCTGATTCTTGGTTCCTTCCTGAGCTATGAATAAACTGCCTTAAGCTGCCATTGCTTCAAAGCCCTTCTTAGACTTGAGTGTGTCAAAGATCCCTAAGGGTCTCAAAAGGACCCCGACCAGTGCTCACACCCAAGTTGCATTAATCAGATAGAGATGAGTGCAATGTGGAAATGCCAGCCTTTATGTGTCCAAGTTCAGAGGGAGCTCATGGGTCCCAAGGCAAGGCTCATACAAGAGGGGCAGAACTTAAATCTAAGAGTAGAGTGGAAGTGCATGAAGGGAGACTTAAAACTGAGTGGAGAATAGAGGGGGATAAGGGTGATTGGAAAATAGCACTTAGTAAAATTCAGAGTTGATAACTTCATACAAGGGGGTCAGGGGTTGGGCATTCATTGCAAAGAGCATGTGTACTTGGGCAAAGGAAAACTTTAGGCATGCACAACAATAGTAGATGTTGGCATGCCTATGAGCCAACCGGAATACACAACAAATAGAGGAAACATAGAGGTCATGATCCCAGGAGGATCAAGTTTGGGTCATGGACAACAATGCTTAATATTGCCAAGCCCCATACCAACCACAGTCGCCAAACACATTGGGGATGAGGATTTAAGGTGCACAAGCTATTATAAGTAAGTAACAGAAACATTAATTCAGAACAGAAAAAGGCAGATGCATCATGCTTTAATAATGGGACTTAGTCAAATAAAAACAAGAGACAAACAATGATGAAAGGACAGTAAAGAAACATGTTGTTGTTGATGCTGAAAATTAGTTAGAACATACCAGTCAGAGAAGAAAAGTGCAGTAAAGAAAAGTAAGCAGGACTTCAAAGTATAGTCTTGGGCCTCTTGGCTTTTAGCCGACTAAACAGGCAATAGCATAAGTAGTAGTAAAGCAAGAGAGAGTTTTTGAGTGTAAGTGTGTGTTAAGAACTAAAAGTGTTCGTGTTTGAAAGAAGAAAAGTACAGTGTATTTATAGCCCTTTGAAAACGAGTGAAAAGGAAATAATAAGCCACAAACATGGAAATGATCACTATTCAGAATCAATTATACGAGTGATTGCCCTTAATTAAGGTATCACTTGCTTAACGAGTAATGACAGTCTCATAATAAGGAAAGAAATCAAATTGTAGGCAAACTGATAGTTACCATAAAAGAAGCAGCAAAACAATTGAGTAAATAATCAAGTCTAAGTACAGAAATATACTAATTTTGGGAAGGGATTCAGTAAGACAAAACAAGGAAAAGAACCAATTAAACTTAACAGACGAGGGAAATCAAAATTTCACAAAAGAAAGGCCTGAAATCAGTACAAGATGAAAGGTCAGTCAAGAAAGAAATTCAGCATATAAATAGAGTGCACCAACACTAGACATGCGAGGCCAAACTATGGCAAAGAGAACTAATATGCAATAGTAGCACAAACTTCAGTAGATAGCAGGCATTCAATACATGATAGTCACATAGGTTAGGTCGCATTAAATCAGTAGTGAAGAAACATAGAATATCAAAGCATGCGAAGATCTCACGGTAGCAGGTGAAGAAAAACCCCATTGAAAAATAGGGTTTAGAGCATAATCGAGTTTTAGAGAAGACAGAAATCCAAAATTAGAAGAATCACACGATGTGTCACGACCCTAGTTCGCCTTCCGTGAACATGTCGTGATGGCACATAGTCCCTATAGCTAGGTAAGCCTAACAATGTGGAATAATTAATTAAATCTGAACATATTAAAATAATAACTGCATATAAGGCCGCTCGGACTATACAACTCAAAAGAAATGCGGAAGTCTACAACTCAATCCCAAAACCCGAAAACTCACAGGAAACACAGGCTAAAATAAATACTGTAAATGCTCTAATCTCCAGAATGTCTATATCAAAAGTATGATAAAATCTAAACACTACAGATAGAATAAGGAAGGAGACTATTCGGTCTGCGGACGCTACAGATATACCTCGAAGTCTCCGCTAGATCTCTCCGCCTCAATGATAGTACGCCTGGGTGGAGGAACCTGGATCTGCACATGAAAAACATGCGCAGAAGAAACATGAGTACACCACAGCGGTACTCAGTAAGTGCCAAGCCTAACCTCGGTTGGGTAGTGACGAGGAAGGTCAAGGCCCTACTGAGGTAAAATATAATAATAAATTAACAGTATGAAAGAAATAGCAGTAATAATGAGCACAACAGTAAGATAAGACAGACCTACGAGGCAATAACAACTACACAAAGAACAAAGTAAACACGGAATGTGTACAGCGCAATACCAGTGATAACCATGAGGATCTCCCAGAATACCGTCCTGTAGTCCTTCTTCTCATCTGTCCAGTGGATCTCCTGGGATACCATCCCGTAGTCCAACCATCAATATGCAGGGGGATCTATCGGGAATCTAACCCTCAGTCCCAAAGTAAAAGTGCAGGGGGTCTATCGGGAATCTAACCCACAGTCCCAAAGTAAAAGTGCAGGGGGATCTACCGGGAATCGAACCTGTAGTCCCAAAGTAAACAAACAAGGAGGAGCTACCGGAATCCCACATCCATAGTCCCAATATAAATACGCAATCACAACCAGAAGATACACATAAATGAAGTACAAAAGACAAGCAACAGGTAGTACTGACCTAGAATGCTTCACGTAGTACAGTCAAGGCAACCTAAGCAATTAGGCAAGTTAAATCAACTAAACATGCTTTCCTAATCTAGCACAGGTTATAATTGCAAGTAGAATAAAGCAAATATGAAAGAAACTCAATCTCAATATCTTAAGTAAAAACTATATTTTTCAACAATTGGCTCAAGTACGCGCTCGTCACCTCGCGTACAAGGCACTCAAAATACCAAATAACAAATCCTAAGGGGAAAAGTCCCCACACAAGGTTAGACAAGCCACTTACCTCTAGCAGGTACAGAAATCAACCAAAAACCACGCCTTTGCCACGAGTATCCGAGTCCAAATGGCCCAAATATATTCAATTCAATTACATATCATAAATAACATTGCAAACAACTGGTTTCACTATTTAATTCAAATCTACGACATGAAATTAGGTAAAATAAACAAAATGCCCTTCAGGCCAACGTCTCGAAATCGAATAATTTTTACATTTTCAGAACCCTCGTACTCTCACGAGTCTAACCATATAAAATCTCCCAAATCGGAGGTCAAACACCCACTCAAAACTCAATAGTTTAGCTTATGAAGTTTCACCCAATTTTTCCAATTTTTTATCGTCAATTCGAATTTTAATGATGGATTTAACTACATAATGATGAAATATAACTAGAAGGGATTAAAGAAACGTTACCCAATAATCTCCTCTTCAAAACCCTCTCAAAATTGCCCTTCCCCGAGCTCAATTTGATTTTTATAACTTTTGAAAACTAACCCTCGAAATCTCTATATCTGAACAGTGGTTTCCGCTTCTGCGGAGATGCGGTCCCGCTTCTACGTAACAAATGCCGCTTCTGTGGCTATTCACTAAACTCCAGGGTTCCTCTTCTGCGGTCTTAAACCGCACCTACAGTTGCCGCGTCTGAGAAATACTTACCGTTTCTGCGGTTTCTCACAAATGACCCAGGGTCGCATCTGCGATAGAAGTCTCGCAGGTGCGTAACCGCATCTGCGGTTAATCTTCCGCACCTGCGAAAAAGCTGAGGGAGCCCAAATTCCGCTCCTGCGATGTGATGGCCGCTTATGCGGCTCCACTTCTGCGGTTCCCAAGCCACAGAAGCGAAAATACTAGAAGAGAAGAATCAGCTGCTGCAGCGCTTTAAAATTTTCTACCCGAAATCATCCCGAGGCCCCCCGGGACTTCAACCAAAAGCACCAATCACACCAAATACCCTATTAAAACTTGTACCAATCTTCAAACCACCTAAAACAACGCCGTAAACTCGAATTAAACAAGGATTTGAGCCTAAGAACTTCAATTTTCATCAAAACACGCTTTCGATAAAAAACCTAACCAAAATATGCCCGAATGACCTAAAATTTTGCACATACATCCCAAATTACATGACTGAGCTACTGCAACTTCCATAATTCCAATCCAAATCTCGGATCAAAAACTCACTGTCGGACCGGAAACTTCAAAAATTCAAACTTCGGCATTTCAGGCCTAAATGAGCTACGGACTTCCAAAATACATTCGAACATGCTCCCAACCCCGAAATCACCTAACGGAGCTAACAGAACCATTGGATTTCCATTCCGAGGTCGTCTTCACATTGTTCCGACTACTGACCACTTTTCAACACTTGAGCTCTCATTTAGGGATTAAGTGTCCCAAGACTCTCCGAAACTCAACACCGAACATCCCGACAAACCAAAATAGCAGAAATGAACTTAGGGAAAGCAGTTAATAGGGGATCGAGGCGTTAATTATTAAGACGACCGCCCGGGTCGTCACATTCTCCTACACTTAAACATTCTTTCGTCCTCGAACGAGCATAGAGAACATACCTGAAGTTGTGAAAAGATGAGAGTAACTGTTGTGCATATCCTGCTCGGTCTCCCAAGTCGCCTCCTCGGCCGGCTGACCTCGCCACTGAACCTTCACTGAAGCTATGTTCTTTGACCTCAACTTTCTGATCTGCCTGTCCAATATAGCCACTGGCCCCTCAACATAAGATAGATCTTTGTCCAACTGGACTGAGCTGAAATCCAACACGTGCGACGGGTCACCGTGATACCTCCGGAGCATCGAAACATGAAATACCGGATGAACTCCGGCCAAACTGGGAGGTAAGGCAAGCTCATAGGAAACCTCCCCAACTCTCCTCAAGATCTCAAAAGGGCTAATAAACCTCGGACTCAACTTTCCTTTCTTCCCAAACCTCATAACGCCTTTCATAGGAGAAACCCGAAGCAGAACCCGCTCACCAACCATATATGAAACATCACGAACCTTTCTGTCCGCGTAACTCTTCTGTCTGGACTGGGATCCTGAATCATCTTAACCTTCTCCAACGCATCCTGAACCAACTCTGTGCCTAATAGCCTGGCCTTGCCCGACTCAAACCAACCCACCGGAGATCTATACCTTCTACCATATAAAGCCTCATACGGCGCCATATGAATACTAGACTGATAAATGTTGTTGTTAGCAAACTCCACCAATGGAAAGAAATGATCCCAAGACCCTCCAAAATCAATCACACATGCACGGAGCATATCCTCAAGAATATGAATAGTGCGCTCGGACTGTCCGTCCGTCTGGGGGTGAAATGTTGTGCTCAACTCCACCCGAGTGCCTAACTTCTACTGCACAGCTCTCCAGAACCACGATGTAAAATGAGTACCTCTGTCCGAAATGATAGAAACTGAAATACCATGCAAACGGACGATCTCCCAGATATAAATCTCCGCCAACTGCTCCGATGAATAAGTGGTACATACAGGAATAAAATGAGCGGACTTGGTCAGCCGATCCATAACAACCCAAATGGAATCAAACTTCTTCAAGGTCCGTGGGAGTCCAGATACAAAATCCATGGTGATGCGCTCCCATTTCCACTCCGGAATCTCTATCTGCTGAAGCAACCCACCCGTGCGCTGGTGCTCATACTTCACCTGATGGCAGTTGAGGCATGTAGACACATAACCAACGATGTCTTTCTTCATCCGCCTCCACCAATAGTGATGTCTCAAGTCCTGATACATCTTCATGGCACCCGGATGGATGGAATACCGCGAACTATGGGGCTCTGCTAGGATCAACTCTCGAAGGCCATCAATATTAGGCACTCAAATCTGGCCCTGCATCCTCAATGCCCCGTCATCTCCGATGGTCACATCCTTGGCATCTCCACGCTGAACCTTGTCCTTAAGGACAAGTAAATGAGGGTCTTCATACTGCTGCTCCCTGATACGATCAAATAAGGAAGACTAGGAAACCACACAAGCTAGAACCCGACTGGGCTCCGAAAGATACAATCTCACAAACTGGTTGGCTAAGGCCTGAACATCCATCGCCATAGGCCTCTTTAAAGCTGGTAAATATGCCAAACTACCCAAACTCTCCGCCAAACGACTCAAGGCATCCGCCACCACATTGGTCTTGCTAGGGTGATACAAAATAGTAATGTCATAATCCTTTAGCAACTCTAACCACCTCTTCTGACGTATATTAAGATCCTTTTGCTTGAGTAAGTGCTGCAAGCTCCGGTGGTCAGTATAGATCTCACAAGGCACACCGTACAAATAATGACGCCATATCTTCAAGGCATGAACAATGGCAGCTAACTCAAGGTCGTGGACAAGGTAATTCTTTTCATGTATCTTCAACTGTCTGGATACGTAGGCAATCACCCTACCGTCCTGCATCAACACCGCTCGAAGGCCAACTCTCGAGGCGTCACAGTAGACAGTATAAGACCCCGAACCGGTAGGCAACATCAAGATTGGGGCTGTAATCAAAGCTGTATTGAGCTTCTGAAAGCTCGCCTTACACTCCTCTATACACTGAAATAGGGCACCCTTCTGGGTCAATCTAGTCATAGGGGCCGCAATCGATGAAAATCCCTCCACGAAGCGACGGTAGTAGCCCGCCAAACCAAGGAAACTGCGAATCTCTATAGCTGAGGACGGCCTGGGCCAACTCTACACAGCCTCTATCTTCCTTGGATCCACCTGAATACCCTCACTCGAAATCACGTGGCCTAAGAATGCCACAGAGCTCAGCCAAAACTCACATTTTGAGAACTTTGCATATAACTTCTTCTCCCTCAAGGTCTGAAGCATGGTCCTCAGGTGCTGCTCATGATCTTCCCGACTCCGGGAATACCCCAGAATATCATCAATAAAAACAATAATGAATGAGTCAAGATATGGCCTGAATACGATGTGCATCAAATGCATAAAAGTTGTTAGGGCATTGGTCAGCCCAAATGACATAACAAGGAACTCGTAATGACCATACCGAGTCCTGAAGGCAGTCTTCGAGATATCTGGCTCCCGAATCTTCAACTGATGGTAACTTGAGCGCAAGTCAATCTTAGAAAACACATGTGCGCCCTGAAGCTGGTCAAACAGATCATCAATACGAGGCAAAGGATAACGGTTCTTCACTGTAACTTTGTTCAACTGGCGATAATCAATACGCATACGCATAGAACCATCCTTCTTCTTCACAAACAAGACAGGAGCACCTCACAGTGAAACACTGGGTCAAATAAAACCCTTATCAAGCAATTCGTGCAACTGATCCTCAACTCCTTCAACTCAGGAGGAGCCATACGATACAGAGGAATGGAAATGGGATAAGTGCCCGGCAACAGATCAATGCCAAAATCAATGTCTCTATCGGGCGGCATGCCCGGAAGATCAGCTGGAAACACATCGGGATAATCCCGTACCACTGAAACTGAATCAACAAAAGGGGTGTCAATACTGACATCTCTCACATAAGATAAATACGTAGCACACCCCTTCTCAACCATACACTGAGCTTTAAGGAAAGAGATAACTCTACTTGGAGTGTGATCTAAAGTACCACTCCACAATACCTGGCATAGCCAGCGTCACGGTCTTGGCGTGATAATCAAGAATAGCAAAATGGGGCGACAACCAGTCCATGCCCAAAATAATGCCAAAATCAACCATACCGAGTAGCAATAAATCCGCTCTGGTCTCAAAACCACGAATAGTAACCAAACATGACCGATAAACACGGTCCACAACAAGAGAATCTCCCACATGAGTAGAAACATAAATGGGGCCACTCAAAGAATCCCGAGGCACACCCAAATGCGGAGCAAAGTAAGAAGACACATACGAATAAGTAGAGCCCGGATCGAATAGAACCGATGAATCTCTGTGAAAAACTAGTATAATACATGTAATGATGGAGTCAGAGGCAACAACCTCAGTACGAGCAGGAATAGCATAATATCTGGCCCGGCCCCTCTCTCGAGGGTGACCTCTATCTCCCCGACCTTCGCCCATAGCTGGCTGGGCAGGTGGGGTAGCAGGTGGAGCTGTGATCATGACCTGAGAACTCTGAGGAGCACGCTGAGGCTGAGTAGTCTGTGAAGATGCACCCCTACCAAGTCTGGGGCCGTCCCTAACCATGTGGCGTGTATCACCACACGCGAAATAAGCTTTGGGAGGATGCGGTGGATGTGACTAACTAGGGCCAGGTCTGCTGGACTGACCCCTGAAAGTACCCCGCGCAGGAGGCGCGCTAGAAACTAGAGGTGCATAGTAAGGCTCCTGAGGTGTAGGCGGAGCTGGAGCACTGCCGGCTGGTGGAAGAGCTAAATAAACAGGGCGACCCACATAACCTCTACCATAATGACATGCTGATGAGGTATAGGCACTAGAGTAGTGACCCGACTCTCGACACCTCTTGGCCTCCCTCTCCCCTCGCTCCCTGGCGAGCATACCCTCAATACTCCTAGCAATGCTCACTACATGCTAATAAGGAATGTCCATCTCCAATTCTTGAGCCATGCTAGATCTGATGGGTAGGGTAAGACCCTCAACGAACTTGCGAACTCTCTCCCGAAATGTAGCAACCAAAGCCGATGCATGCCTGGCCAACCTGGTATAACAGATAGCATACTCCGAAACGGTCATAGCACCCTGGCGCAAATGCTCAAACTCTGCGCGCCATGCATCCCTGAGACTCTGGGGAACAAACTCTCTTATAAATATATCCGAGAACTGGGTCCAAGTCAGTGATGCAGCCTCGACTGGACTGTCTATCTCATAAGTGCGCCACCAATCATAGATGGCTCCCCGAAGCAGAAAAGCAGTGAAAGAAACCCCGCTAGACTCCACTATGCCTATAGTGCGAAGGATACGATGATACTCCTCTAGAAATCACAAGGCATCGTCTGATGCTAATCCACTGAACACAGGGGGATCATACTTCTTGAACCTCTCAAGTCTTTGCTGCTCGTCCTCTGAAGCAGCTGACCCATCCTCGGGCTGAACTGGCGCTGCAGGCGGTACGGGAATAATCTCAGGAGCCTGCTCAACATGCACTCGCTGCTCAGGAGTGCGGACGGCGGGAGTCTGTGTTCCTCGCCCAGCTTGGGATGTGGCTGCAGCAAGGGGAAACAACCATGCCTGAGCCAAGGTGGTGTACATACTGATAAACTGAGCCAAATTCTCCTGGAGAGCTGGAGTAGTAGTGGCAGTAGTAAGCGCACCAGGTGCTCTGGCTGCACCACGTGCGCGTCCTCGACCTCTCCCCCGGCCCCAACCTCCGACGGATTTAGTAGGGGGTGCGGGTGCCTGATCATCTCGAGTAGTACGTTTCCTCACCATCTGTGAGAGAATAGAAGACATAAATTTAGAATTGATGTCAAAAATATCGCACGACAAGGAATTCAAATGAAATGAAGATTTTTCCTAAATAGTTACATAGCCTCTCGTAGATAAGTACAGACGTCTCCGTACCGATCATCGAGACTCTAATAAACCGACATGTGTTCCGTGACTCCTATGAACCTAGAGCTCTGATACCAACTTGTCACGACCCCAGTTCGCCCTCCGTGAACATGTCATGATGGCACCTAGTCCCTATAACTAGGTAAGCCTAACAATGCGGAAATAACAACCTAACTTGCGAAATAATTAACTAAAACTGAACATATTAAAACAATAATTGCATATAAGGCCGCGCGGCCTATACAACTCAAAAGAAATGCGGAAGTCTACAACTCAATCCCAAAACCCAGAAACTCACGGGAAACACATGCTAAAAGAAATACTGTAAATGCTCTAATCTCTAGAATGTCTATATCAAAAGTATGATAGAATCTAAACACTACAAATAGAATAAGGAAGGAGACTCTTCGGTATGCGGACGCCGCAGATATACCTCGAAGTCTATGCTAGATCTCTCCGCCTCGATGATTGTACACCTGGGTGGAGGAACCTGGATCTGCACATGAAAAACATGCGCAGAAGGGGCATGAGTACACCACAGCGGCACTCAGCAAGTGCCAAGCCTAACCTCAGTTGGGTAGTGATGAGGAAGGTCAGGGCCCTACTAAGGTAAAATATAATAATAAATTAACAGTATAAAAGAAAAGGCAGTAATAATGAGAACAGCAGTAAGATAAGACAGGCCTACAAGGTAATAACAACTACACAAAAAACAAAGTAAACACGGAATGTGTACAGCTCAATACCAGTGATAACCATGAGGATCTCCCAGGATACCATCTTGTAGTCCTTCTTCTCATCTGTCCAGTGGATCTCCCGGGATACCATCCCGTAGTCCAACCATCAATATGCAGGGGGATCTATCGGGAATCTAACCCGCAGTCCCAAAGTAAAAGTGCAGGGGGATCTACCGGGAATCGAACCTGTAGTCCCAAAGTAAACAAACAAGGGGGAGCTACCGAAATCCCACATCCGTAGTCCCAATATAAATGCGCAATCACAACCAGAAGATACACAAAAATGAAGTACAAAAGACAAACAACAGGTAGTACTGGCCTAGAATGCTTCACGTAGTACAGTCAAGGCAACCTAAGTAATTAGGCAAGTTAAATCAACTAAACATGCTTTCCTAATCTAGCACAGGTTATAATTACAAGTAGAATAAAGCAAATATGAAAGAAACTCAATCTCAATATCTAAAGTAAAAACTGGATTTTTCAACAAGTGGCTCAAGTACGCACTCTTCACCTCGCGTACAAGGCACTCAAAATACCAAATAACAAATCCTAAGGGGAAAGGTCCCCCACACAAGGTTAGACAAGCCACTTACCTCGAGCCGGTACATAAATCAACCAGAAACCATGCCTTTGCCACTAGTATCCGACTCCAAATGGCCCAAATCTATTCAATTCAATTACATATCATAAATAACATTACAAACAACTGATTTCACTAGTTAAATCAAAGCTACGACGTGAAATTAGGTAAAATAACCAAAATGCCCTTCAGGACAACGTCTTGAAATTGAATAATTTTTACATTTTCAGAACCCTCGTACTCTCACGAGTCTAATCATGTAAAAATCTCCCAAATCGGAGGTCAAACACCCACTCAAAACTCAATAGTTTAGCCTATGAAGTTTCACCCAATTTTTCCAATTTTTTATCCCCAATTCGAATTTTAATGATGGATTTAACTACATAATGATGAAATATAACTAGAAAGGATTAAAAAAACGTTACCCAATAATCTCCTCTTCAAAACCCTCTCAAAATCGCCCTTCCCCGAGCTCAATTTGATTTTTCTAACTTTTGAAAACTAACCCTCAAAATCTCTATATCTGAACAGTGGTTTCCGCTTATGCAGACAAGGGACCGCTTCTGCGGTCCTGCTTCTGCGTAACAAATGCCGCTTCTGCGTCTATTCACTAAACTCCAGGGTTCTGCTTCTGCGGTCTTAAACCGCACCTGCGATTGCCACGTCTGCGAAATACTTACCGCTTTTGCGGTTTCTCACAAATGACCCAAGGCCGCATCTGCGATAGAAGTCTCGCAGGTGCGTAACCGTATTTGCGGTTTATCTTCTGCACCTGCGGAAAAGTTAAGGGAGCCCAAATTCCGCTCCTGCGATGGGATGGCCGCTTCTGCGGTTCCCAAGCCACAGAAGCAAAAAATACTAGAAGAGAAGAATCACCTGCTGCAACACTTTAAAATTTTCTCCGTTAACCACCAGAAATCATCCCGAGGCCCCCGGGACTTCAACCAAAAGCACCAATAACACCAAATACCCTATTCAAACTTGTACCAATATTCAAACCACCTAAAACAACGTCGAAAACTCAAATTAAACAAGGATTTGAGCCTAAGAACTTCAATTTTCATCAAAACACGCTTTCGATCAAAAACCTAACCAAAACACGTCCGAATAACCTGAAATTTTTCACACACATCCCAAATGACATGACGGAGCTACTGCAACTTCCAAAATTCGAATCCGACCCTCGGAGCAAAAACGCACTATCAGACCGGAAACTTCAAAAATTCAAACTTCGGCATTTCAAGCCTAAATGAGCTACGGACTTCCAAAATACATTCCGAACACGCTCCCAACCCCGAAATTACCTAACGGAGCTAACATAACCATCAAATTTCCATTCCGAGGTCATATTCACATTGTTCCGACTACGGACCACCTTTCAATACTTAAGCTCTCATTTAGGGACTAAGTGTCCCAAGACTCTCCGAAATTCAACACCGAACGTCCCGACAAACCAAAATAGCATAAATGAACTTAGGGGAAGCAATTAATAGGGGATCGAGGCGTTAATTCTTAAGAAGACCGGCCGGGTCGTCACATGATGAAATAAGAGATATTGAAATAAAGAACTTCAAATTGAGTCATGTATTTAAACGAACGGCCTCAGACCCAAAGCCATAGGGTTTTCAACAATAGTAGAGTTTTTTAAAGAGGATAAATAAGCGAATCAGACAAAACTCAAACAAACAAGCATTCATCTAATAAACAGTCAAAATAAATTAGGGCTTTTAACATGCGAACCTAGGTAGAGGAACGATATAAGCAAACATAGCAAAATCATATCTAGAAAATCATAGAAAAGTTTCGAAATAACTTAACAAGAAAACCCTAATCGAAAAAGGTAAAGAGTTTTGAAAGCAGTGTTTTAAAAGAAACTTCGAGAAACATGCTTCGGAGTTTAAGCAAACATAGACCTGAAGCAGATCTAAAGAAATTGAAAGAACCTTAGAGCTTAGGATTTTAGAAGAACCCAAAAACAACGAGAATGCCTTGAAAGCTATCAATCTAACCAAGAGAGTCACGGATCTGACTCGAATGGTCATAGGTGGCTGGAGAAATGCCACAGATGACCTGAGAACAAGCATGAACTAACATCGAACAAAGTCTAGACCAGAGTTCTTTATGGTCTGGCCTTGAACCATAAGAACAAACATAAATGAGTCATGGGAGGCCGACATAAGTCTCCGATGACCTTGGAAGGCCATGGGTTAGGGCAGAGTAGGGTGGCGACGACTAGGGTTTGAGGGTTGTGTAGAGAGGATTTGAGAGACGAGGGGAATTCAGAGGCAGCGGATTATGGAGAATGAAAAGGGTTTGGGGGGTCTTTGGGTTTAATTAGGAAAGAAGTAATAGTGGATGTTGATCATTTTGATCAACGGCCTGGATTGAACGGGTAAGTGGGGCAGTTCAGTGGAATAGGGTTTGGGTCGGTTCAGACTGCAATTGGGTCGGGGTAATTGGGGGTTCAATTCAGGCTATTATTGAAATGAAATGAGGCTAACATTTAAATAGCCAATTTTTCTATTTGATTATAAAACATAATAAAATAATTTCTGTAAATAACTTAAAGGTACTAAAATGATTTATAGTACATAATTATCAAATTAAAACTATTGAACTTATTTTTTATAGATATAAACGCAATTAAATCTAAAAGAGGCTAATATTGTAATTATATGCAATTAGCCATAAAAAATACTAAATAAATTTGTAAAAATGTACAAAAATTATTTTAGATATATTTTGGCATGAATATGCAAATCCAATAAATTAATTACCAAAATAATGATTTTGGAAATATTATTGGATTTTTATGAATAAAAATAGGGGAATAGATTGGTTTACAAAATCCTTAAAAATTAATAAATAATTGGACATACTTATATATGTAAACATATGCTATTTTGAAAGTAGTTTATATATTGAAAATATATAGGAAAAATTGGGTATCAACAGGTACTTGGAGGGAAGTAACTTCTAGGTGGACGGGGGTTTTGCGGACCTGAAGCCGTCATTGCCACTTCTTCCTTCTTCTTTTTGTTCGCTATGCCTCCGGACCTACTTTGAATTTCTTGGGATGTAGCTCTTATGGCAGATTGACTCAATATGCGCCCTGTTTTCAGATCATTTTCGACCATCTTACCAATCTTGATGGCCTCAGCAAACGGTTTCTCCATTGCAGACATCATATTCTGAAAGTAGTCAGCCTCTTGGGCTTGAAGAAAAACACTCACCATTTTTGTTTCATCCATCGGGGGCTTGACCCTGGCCGCTTGTTCGCACCATTTAACAGCATATTCTCGGAAACTTTCCGACGACTTCTTCTTGAGATTCGACAAAGAATTCCTGTCGATAGCTATGTCTATGTTATACTGAAACTGCCTGATTAAATCTCGAGCCAGATCATCCTAAATGTGCGAATGAGATATGTCCTGATCCATGTACCACTTGGAAGTAATGCCCACTAGACTCTCCCCAGAATAAGCCATGAGAAGCTCTTCTTTTCCACCTGCTCCTCTCAATTGATTGCAGTACCTCTTGAGGTGTGCTATGGGATCCCTGTGCCCGTCATACTTTTCGAACTTTGGGGTCTTGAAACCGAAGGGAAAATGCACATGTGGGAACATACATAGATCAATGTAGGATACGCTCTTTTGTCCGCTCAAGCCTTCTATATTCTTAAGGCTCTGTTCCATGATCCTCATTTTTCGAGTGATTTCCTACTGCACGGGGTTCTCTGTAGCCTTCTCATGTCCCATGATAAACTCGTACTGGGGTTGTTGAGTGTAAGAATTGGTGGCAAAATGGGTAGGTTCTGGTGGAAAAGATGGTACTTGAAAAGTGAAGGATGATGGATCAAATCTAGGCCTAGCCAAAGTGGGTTGTGCCATAGCCGAAGTTGGCGGTGTAGTGAATATGTTGGAGGTTACTCCGGAAATCACCTAGGGGCGAACCTCAGAAGATGTTCCGGCGAAGTGAGCTGAGATGGTGGGATATCCAAGTGGAGTATTCGGGTAACTTATTGGGACATTGGAATTTCCACTTGCTCTGGAAAGTAACTGGGGGAAACCAGGTATGACACTTGGTGGCTCCCTACCATTGGACCAAGCCCATATTTCCAAAATGCGGAGGCACAAGGCCCTATTCTCTTCAGCAGCCGCTGACTCTGAAGTTGGGATAACCGATAGTGGGCTATCCTCTGGAATGGGAATAATTCGTAGATGACATTTCTACATTGCCCTTGGATCTTGTGAAGTAAGGGTGTGAAGCCAAGGTACCACAAACCAACCACCTTAAAACAGAACCTGATACTCAACAGTAGACAACACACCGGCTAGTTTGAAGCAATTAACACATAGGGAATCACACATTGGGTGTGTGATGAACCTATACAGTTAAATGTGTTTCTACATATTTTTCAACGATTGCATGTCTCATCCCGGCTTTTTTATCTCCCCGGTTCGTTTTCGCTTGCACTCTCTTGTTCTCATTCTCTTTTTCTTATTTTTCATTCTTTTTTTTGTTGTTTTTTCTTGGTTTTTCTCTCTTCATTAATTTCTCTCTTATTTGAGTTATTTAAAAATTATGACCGGATCCGATGAGGATTGCCTACGTATCACGACGCCGCGTGAATCAGATCATCACGTAGTTCAAGAAATAAATGCAACATAAATAAAACAATTTTATTTTTTCATTAAAATAAGACTTCTAATTTTCTCTATTATAAAGACTCGACCCTACATACTTGAGAATTAAAAACTAAAACAGACTCGAAACAGACTTTAGGGAATGAAAATACATACTCGAAAAAGAAAACACAATCAAGAGTACATCAGTGCCTCCAATCCTATCCTAAGAACACCAACTAGTCTTGATGGGGGCCTACGTGCCCTATCCTCATGAGTTACTGTACGGATGGGAACAACTTCACAAAGAGTTATGAGGAGAGGGTAAAAGATTACAAGACTCCAGAAGGTTTTGAGGCTTAGGTTTCCCGCTTAAGGACTTTGAAGGCAGGTCAAATTGAATGGACTCTAGGGTGGCTTCCAGTAACAGAAGTCATATACATGACCACTTCGAAAGGCTACTTGATGATGATGGGCCTGAGGAGTATCCAATCCTATATACAGCAAAGAGTTCTAAGGCAACTGGGAAGGTATCAAGTGGTACCCGATAATGTAGATTTGAGTACCCAGGTCATTGAGCTGCACCCAGAAGCAACACTGCCTGAGGCTTTAGTCCAATGAGATTGGAATGGTTGTCGATATCTGAAAAGTGACACCTAGGTACCGGATCTTGCCAGAGGAGAGGTTGATCAAAATTATGCTGCATGGTTTGAGAGAACATTTTGTGAAAATGATGAGCCAGAGCCCAAGCCCGAGCCTGAGCCAGAACCTAAAAGACCTGCCAAGAGACATCACATTCAAGCTTTTGATGATAAAATTTGAGAAAGGTTGGCTTGGGGAGAGAAAGAGAAAAAAATACCAAACCACCATTCACGCTCTGCAAAAAGAATTGAGGAACGTCGTATTCAATAATGATCTACAGGCACAACAAGCTGAAGATGAAAGGAAAAGGTTGGCCTAGGAAAATGAAGCTCTCTGGGCCCAAGTTCGAAAAATGAGAATAGCAGCTAAAAACTCGGGCAAAAGCCGGAAGGATGAAAGGCTCATTTACAACCTTACACAAAAAGTACGTGACTGTGAGGATGATTTGCAAAAGACTGAGTCTGAGCTAGCAAAAGTACGAGCAAAGTTGGCCAAAAATGTAGAAGAACGCGCAACTTTCATTCGACAGTTGAAGGAAAGATATGATAGAGGGTTCATGGGTTGGAAAAAGGAGCTTAACAGCCTCGAGGGTGAAATGGCTAAGCAAGCGAAGAGCTTCAAAGCCGAGAGAGAACATTACTACACTTTGATGGCACAACTAGAGGGAGACCTACAACATCTGCAAGAATAGAATCATACGGCCACTCAGGTCTTGGAGGCTAGATCTCAGCAGATTGGGCGGTTGTTTCAAGAGAAAGGGATTATCATGGAAAGGGTTAGAAGAATCGCCGACTACATTGTGATGAAATGCAGAGAGTGTGAGGACATGATAATGTCCATGTTCTTCGCCACAGTAATGATCTTTGTCCGTCAGATAATGGAGGATCTATATCACTGAACTTGGGGTGACGGCAGAGATTTCCAATCAACCACATTTGAAGAAGAATGTTGTAGCCCTCGAAGAATTGAGCCCCGGTTTTACACAATGTCAATGCTCGGTAAATATCTGCCAGCACTAATGGAAGAAGTGTGTGATCTTACTTGGTAGTGAGGAGTTGTGCAATTCTGGCCATGCGAGTGTCTATTGTTCCTTCCGCATTTAGAAAGACCATGATCCCCAAAAATGCCACAATAAAAGCGAATCGGCGATGAATTTTCCAAGTGCTCTTATCTTGCTTGATGTTCAACCATTTTTCATGTGTTTCAAAACCGACTGAATGCCCGAAACTGAAGTATAAGAAGTAGATAGAACAACACCCTTTTCTTACATGAGCCTTCTTCATTTGTTTACTAATATTCAGAAGATCAAAGAACTTGTGCACAGAGGGAGCCCTTGGGAATATGAGTTGTTTCTTCCTCAAGTCTTGGCCAAACTCAATGTATCCGGCCATTTCCTCCAGAGTCAGGGCGAGCACAAAATCGGAGAAACGGAACACGTTGTGGACGGGATCCTAAAAGGTTACCAAGGCTTTGATTAAATCCTCCCGGGGTTTGATGCGCATGACTATAGGGAACCCAATTGTTCTTTCACCCAATCCTGTCCATCTTCATCTAAATCATTCCAACATATGCGAAGCTACAACTGAGCCCGTTCTATGACAGATTGTGACGGGTCTTAGGAAGTATTCATTTGTGACGAGTGTTGGACAATATTCATTTGTACCTATGGAGGGTTAAGGTTAGGTTTGACTCTTGTGGACTCTTTTTACAAAAAAAGTTTTTAAATTTCTAAATAAAAACAACGGATAAAGACCTATTTTATGCTACTTTAGCAAAAATGGTCATTTTGCAAACGTGGCCCCTTCGCAATTCCAAATAAATTTTTGAGGCCGGGGAAAAATATTTTATTGGAAAATACACCCTTTGGACAGACTTTCCCGTTCCTCCCAAAATAGCCTTTCGACAATTGAAAGGTAATCTAAGGCTATTCTGGTAAGAACGGCTTAAAATACAACTGAAGCTAGGTCGGCTTACTCTTTTGACCAAAGCCCTAAACTACACTCTATTTGAATATTATTTGTAAAAAATGAGGGCGAACCTTATGTGGGTTGCCTATGTATCTCACATTCGGTGAGAATCAGACCTGCGTAGTTCGGTTAATTTTGACATAAAAAACATGATACTTGACTCACTTTTTTTGAAATACATTTTCCTTTCCTCTTTTCTTTTCAAAAAAAAAATTGGTAGATTTTCGAGGCAATTTCAAATACCGAAATTTTCAGAACCGGGAGAATTTTCTATCCCACCTCACTCTTGGTTTTTCTCTTTATTTCCTTTTCCTAGCCGGTCAACATGCAAGCCAAAATAAATAAGTATTTACATAGCACATAGGATTCATCAGGATGGTCTTTATTTTGGGTAACCCTATCCTAGACGGACCCAACCCCTATGTTGAGTCCTCAAGGTCAAATGCACGTGATGCAAAAAAACGTTCCTACTAGAGATCCGGCATGAGATTGTATTATTCTAGGTTTAAAACCTGGGTTTGTGTTCTAGACCTGGCTTACCCGAGCGAACAAAGTCGAGTCGAGGAGGGAGCAACGTACCGAGAGCACGAAAGTCTGCGCGGCCTTGATGCTTGCCCAGCCCCGTTCTATTTGGTATAACTCTAACAGAAAAGTGGGCCACGTGAGCACCATTTTTAGAAGATTCGGGAGGGAGCCGTAAGAAGATATTTAAATACAGTTCAAGTAATATCAAAGCGGTAAATAAATGACAAATAGCACATTAAGTCCACAAAATACAGTAATATCAACAATAATGCCAAATAAAAATTACATTAACAAGCTCGAATTCTCGAACCCTGAACCGAAAGTTCTAGGTTTTTATCCCCAGCGGAGTCGCCAGAGCTGTCACACCTCCTTTTTTACACACCCGAGGGTATATAGGAATTTTTTCAATTAAAGTGACATTAATCGAAATGGAATTAATCAATTTATCAGAGTCGCCACTTGGAATAATTTAATTGGTGTCCCAAGTCACCGGTTTATTTTAAATTCCAAATCGAAGAAATTTTATTTTTTAATGTCTGCGAATCAGAAATTATAGATAAGGAATTTTGTTAATTCGGAAGAAGGTGTTAGGCATTCCCGGGTTTCGTGATTCTAGCACGAACGCTTAGTAATTATTACTTGGCTTAAATTGTCTAATTACTTATTTTAGAACCTGTGTGCATTTACCTTTTTACCACTTTTAATTACTTGATTTATCCGTAATTAAAGAATTGAGTTACGCGTACGTATACTCTTTTCTTTTGGCGCGTCAAAATCATGTCACGCGAACGTGTCCACAATTAATAATGCTTTGTTTATTTTATTAAGAAAAGCTTGGTTGAAGTTGCGCAAACGCATCCCTCGGGTTATTATTTAGAAATAAATTTGCAATTATGTTACGCGAACGTATACATAATTACAATAATAGTCTAAATCGAGCCTAAAGCAAACTACGATTATTACGATTATTTAAATACTAGGTTTGTATTCATACGAGGGCCATAGGTTATTTAATGGAAATATGGTACACCTCAATTCTTTCCTACGAAGGTCAACCCTTGATGTAATTTTATGAGGGCCATGAGTTAAAAGGTTTTGATTGACATGACACACCTCACTTACTATTTTTAGAGAAAAGTTATACCTAATTATAAGGGAGAAGTTTAAATTGATCTTTTAGGAAGGGGTTTTAGCTTGGGCTTAAGCATTGGGCTTAATGGGAAGGTTCAGTTTTGCAAGAAGCTGAATCTGGGCTAGAACTTCGGCCCAAGTGAAACGGGGAAGCCTCATGCAGACTTTAGCTTGTTTCTGAAATTTGGTTTGGGCGAAGAACTGGCCCATATTGGACCTGAAAATGGACGGGCACAGTCGCAAGACCAAAGTGAAATTGAGTTCCCAAAGTCCAGATTCTAGCTAAGAGTTCCGATTTGGGGTATCAGCAGGCCCAGTCACTTCACAAATCGAATTTCGAATTTTAAAAGCATACCAAAATTAACAAAACTTTTAACATCTACATAGTCTAAAATAAAAATATCTAGCATGGGAAGTCTTAACTCATAAAGCATGCGTTCAATAGGAACAAAAATCAGATTTGAGTCTAAAACCTCTTAAACTATTTTTTCTTGAACAATACGAACCAGCCTTTGAAATTGTTGGAATCAAACAACTGAACTAAAACTTAGTAGCCAAAGGTTTTCCCTTTTTTTAAACGCAGCATGTTAATATGCATTTGAAAAATAAACTACTGAGGCGGAATTAAACAGTATATAAATTTATAGAGTCCAGTCTCATTTATTTCAAATTCTAAAATTTTGTAAGGTACAAAAATATAAATTACATTAATGTCTTAAACTAGATTACATCAAAATGAAAAGGAAGTTCCTAAGCTGCTGCTGCTCCAACTTCAAATGAGTAAAGGAAAACAATAGTGGTGTCCATAAGTCTAACCATGTTAAAGGTCAGCCTTATAGACAAGCAGTGATTCCCAAACCATGATTTATTCCATGGCTCTCATTTCAGTAAAGGAGAAAAGAGGGGAAAGGGAGATAACATAGACGTATACTGAAAAAATCAAGACTATTATGCACTATTAAGGGATGAATCTGGCCATTTAAAGGGTCAGATTCAACTTCCTTTTGTGCTACTATAGGAGAGGAGTTTTTGAACATATATTTCATAGGTATGTATATACTGATTCAACAATCAAAATATGTCGAGTTTTGACATATATACAGCACAACACCACATATTTCATGATTTAAATTCAACAATCATCTAAACTAAAACATTAACTCCAAATTCAAACAGTCATGATTCCAACACTAAACATCAAAGATCAGCTAACCAAACAAGTTCCAGATACAGATTTTTAAACACCAAATTGATTCCAATTCAAGATGAACATTGTACATACCTTGAAACTGAAAAAATATGGCCGAGAAATGACCAAATAAAGGTAAAAAAAACCAAAAGAGAGATGGAAACCCAAACTTCAGTAGTAAACCAGCAAACCACAGCAGCAAAACCAGACCCAAATGAAGGTAGTTTGAAACTAAAAGACCAGCTAAAGAAAACCAGTAAATCTCCATTTCACATCATATTTTTAACTTGTAAAAAATCAGAAAATCAGATGTTTTGGAGTTTTCAATAACTTCTGGAATCTGAACCTTTTCAGGAATGAAAAATAGGGTTTTTGTGCAGAAAATAAGGCTGTGTATGTCTGTGTGTGAGAGTGAGGGAATGTTCTCTTCATATAGAGTGCCCAAAGAATGGCATCTAGGGGATGTTCTACCCTAAATTCCCTAGCTAGTACATCATTTCTGTAGAAGATAAAATGTCCAGCTGTCCATTTTCAGCATCTTTTGAAACTAATTTGGACATCTGGTATATTTTCTAGAATATTCTGATATTTTTTTAATGTAAAAGTCCAGTTTTAACAACTGCTTATTTCATTTTTTACCTAAACTTTTGGTTCAGTTAGGTCCCTAAAGTTCCTATTTGTAATCAAAACCAACATCCCACAAACACAGTTAACACACATGAAAATGATCAAAGGAATAGACTATTAAGCTACCACCCTTTAAATTAAAACAAAAATCAATTGACATGAACAGAATCCGAAAATGAAACAAATATAGAAGAAACAGTTTAACCCTAATTTAACATAAATGAGGCAAACACAGAGGAAAGCTTTAAACCTAAATTTAGCATGAGTTTCAAAGGGAAATTATTAAGACCTACGTTCAAGTACTGAAACTAACAATTAAAGACAGAAAAAGAGAAATTAAACCATGCATCCCAATATCAGAAGTAGAACCAATTGAAGAGAAACAACCCTTAATTTAAATTAACCTGGCCTAATTATCCTAAAATGCATCAAACTATTTTTAATAACAACGATTAACTAAGTAAACTTAATTTATTAAAATTCAAACAAAACAACAATTGAAACAAACAAAACTGATACCCTAAAACAAATAACCAACTAAGGAAAGAAAAGAAGAAATAGAAGCGACCTGATTTTTGGCCTGAAAAGCTCGAACTAACAAAGCGAAACAAACGAACAAAAGCTTTGGACGAAGCTTGGTCAGTCAGTAATATTTTGGTTGGAATTGAAATCAAACAAAACTAATGCTAATCAATTGTTCTTTGTCAAGAACAATCGATTGGCATAAGCTTTGGCTCAAATCCATCCTTCGAACCCGTAGAAACCAGATTAGGAACGGATTGGGATTTTTAATTTTCTTCGGAATCTCAGAATTGAGAATTGACAATGTTAAGGGTGATTTGAGAGGAACCGGTAGTGGATTTGGGAAGAAGGGGTTGGTGAGGATCACCTGGTATGAAATTGGGATAATTTAGAAGAGTTAGGTTTTTTTTTATTTCGATCTGAAATTCGAACAAATCGGCCAGGATTCGAGGGAAGCAAATTGGAGATTTGGAAGGGGAGGTCATAAGGATTCTGTGGTATGAAAGATGGGGGTGATTGGAGCACCGGCATCGCCGTGGACGATTTCCGGCGGGCGGTCTGGGCGGAGGCGGCGAAAGAATATAGGGGTGGCTAGGGTTCGGTCTTTTTGAGAGAGGGGAGAGAAGGAGAGGGGGTAATGAGGTCTAGGGGGTCCGTTCAGACTTATGTATATTAAACGAATGGACAGTTCCCGGTCGTTTGATCTGTGATGATCAACGGCTGGGATGCCTCGGATCAAAACGAGGTCGTTTAGGGGAATGGGAATTGGACCGGGTGAGCTGGTGATTTGGGCATGGATTGGATAGATTTTGGTGCTATTTATTTGGGCTGGTTTGGGTATTAAGATTAACCCAAATGAAAGACCCCTCTCCTTTTCCTTTTCTTTCTCTTTTCTTTTTTTTTTTAAATTAAAAATTCTAATAATTAAAAATCCTAAATTATCTAATAATGTGAAATTAAATTAATTAACCAATTATAAAAATTATAAACATCATTTAGTTCTAAATTAAAAGAGAAAAAATCAATAAACTAAAAATTAAAAGATAAAAATATAAAAATGAGCTATTTTTTGTGATTTTCAAATTTCTATAAAACAAATAATTATTGATTAATTCTAAAAAATATAAAAATAAATATTAAATGTAATGCATGATATTTTGGTATTTTTTCATGATTTAATAAAATTAAACATGCACAAAAATATAAACAATTAGATAAAAATTCTACAAAAATTTCCTAAAATGGCAAATAATTGACAAAAATCTATTTTCTTGGGATTTTAGAGGGGTGTTTTGTATAGGGCAAAAATCACATGCTCACAGCTGAAATCGCTCTTATGTCTTTATTTTCCTGTCTATTTCTTTTTTAGACAGTAGGATAGTATGGTTTTTTATATTCTACTAGATTGCTCACACACTCGTGACACCAGGTCTTGGAACATACATTAATAGACTTATGATATTTGGTTTACTTTCATGATTTTAATTCGTATTTATTTCTTCCGTTTAATTATGCTTAAATTTTAAACTCCTAATTTCTTTATCAATAAGCAAAAGTTATCATGTACTAATTATTTAAACGAGGATTTACTAGTTGGTTAGTGTTGACTTGCCTAACAACGGTGTTGGGCACAGTCAAGTCTTAATATGAAATTTGGGTTGTGACACAAACACCCACTTAGAATTATAATATTTATATATTTTAGCATGTTTGATTGGATAAGTAATTGAGGAGATATATTTTTATACTCCAATTCTCCAATGAGGTGAGAATAGGTGATAATTATTTTGCCTATTTACAAGATAATTTTCAAATTCTTTTTATTTTTTGGTTTTTAAAATTATTATTATCTTTACGCTTTTGTTTTCCTTCACTTCTTTTCTTCTAGTTTTCCAACATTTTCAAACACGTTACTTATAATGTGGTTTTATACAAATTTGCAACTTCTCGTATTGTAATTTGCTTCTTCCTTTTTATTTTTTAGTTTTTTTTTTCTCAATTGTTAAAAAAGATTTCGTATTTCCTAGCTTTCTTTTCAATTCATTGGTACAATTTTTTTGTCTTAGACAAATATTTTTTAAATTCACATCTAGTTTTTTTTCGGTTATCCAAACAATGCGAAAAAATCATGATTTCATTGTTATTAAACTGTATTTGTAAAATAATTATGAAAAATATAAATTAACATAAACAAAAATAAAAAAACAGAAATAGAATTTTAATCCGAGCTCACTGAATTCACAGTGTTTCCTTAAGGAATTTAATCCCGTCCTAATACCCAAGGTTGTGGATTATTTCCTCCTAGGATAGAACGAATTACACACTGGTGTAGTGGTATTTCAAACCTTAATGTTTCAGCGAACACAAAGTTTGGTAGCAAATCATAGTTTGATGTTAAAAGTATGCGGATAAACTCATAAAATCGTATGGAAATTTTGTTATTAAAACGGATATTTAATAACATTTATGTTAATATTTTATTATTAACAAATAAATTTGGTCCAAAAAATTAATCAATCAATCATTTGACCAAATCCAAATCATCCGAAGCCGAACCCCAACCAATGACGACGGTGCGAGGTTTACCTTCTTCTCAACTCTTTAAGAGCTAAAAGAAGAGCAATTGCTTATATACACGTAAAACCCCTCTCTCTCTTCCAATATGGGACAATGTCCCTTTGCCAAATGAAAACTTAAAATTTCACTTAAAATTTTCATTTCCCTCCATTTTCCACTCACCCTCTTTTAAACATTTAATATACTTAAAACTAAAACCCCAACATTCATCTTATATATACATGTCGTTGTCACACCTCTTTTTTCACGGCGCTTAAACATACTCCCGGCGAAAGGGATATATAGATATGTATAAGCGTTA
>MU735271.1:0-11473 GCA_026770625.1 Nicotiana glauca
TGCATTTGATCTAAAACCCAACTAAATCACCTCCGAATAACCTGAAATTTTGCACACATATCTCAAATCACCTAATGAAGCTACAACAACTCTCAGAATTCCATTCTGACCCTCGGATCAAAATTTCACCTACCATCCGGAATTAGCCAAAATCCAACCTTAGCCAATTCAAGCCTAATTCTACACCGGACCTCCAAATTCAATTCCGATTGCGCTCCTAAGTTACAAAGCATCCCTTGAAACTAGTCGAATCATCGGAAATCCATTCCGAGCCTTCTAACTCATAAGTCAACATTCTGTTGACTTTTTCCAAACTAACCTTCTCATAAAGAGACTTATTGTATCATTTCTAACCGAACTCTATCCGAATTACTTCAAATTCTCCAAACACAAATAATGAAATATATAGAATCATAAAACGGGAAAAACGAGGCGGTAACTCCCGTGATAATGGGTCGGGTCGTTACAACACGTGTTCATTCCTTGTGCAATATTCATACCCGAGTTATAATATTTGTCTTTTATTAAGATCGGACCCACCCAATTCAATAACAACCCTAATTACATCAACCCCACTTAAATGAAAACCCTCGTCTCTTTCATAATTGTATTTCCTCTCTTCACTGAAATTGTTTCCTCGATATTTTAGTGTTTCCTCCATATTTAAACTTGAATTCGCTTGTATCTGTTCGATTTTGTTTCTTTCCCATATCAATTTAGTTTGCATTACATAAGTGGATAAGTGGGTGCTCAATGTCTGAATCTAGTTGTTCTTCGAAAATGAGGTGTTTTTGTGGTGATATGGCCAACCACTTAACTTTAACCACTGTTTATAACCCTGGTAGGAGATTCTATAAGTGTGCGAAACCTGAAGTAAGTGATATATACCTACAGATTCATATAATTTTGACATTTTTAACAAAATTTCAATTTTGTTAGTTTTTTCATTATATGTTGTCTGGATTCTGTTTATAAGGAATGAATCATGTGACTTTTGGGTGTGGAAAGATGAAGTCTTACCGGTCATCGGACATAGATCTGGTTGTAATTAATAATTTCAAGTCGAAGTTTGATGTTGCTCAAGTTCAACTTAATACCCTGAATATGGCATTGGATGCATGCAAGATTGAAAGGAACGGACTGATGGAAAAAGTGGATGCGTTAAAGGCTGTAAATATTATTGAAGCGAACAAAGCAAGAGAGTTGGAAGAAAACGTGTTGAAGTTGAAGATGTTCATTGTAATTTCATGTGCGCTATTATTGGATTTGTTGCGGATTTCTTGATGAAGTGAAGCTCTGAATATGTAGTATTGTGTTGTTAGACATTATGTTGTATTTTGGAATGAGGTTTTTGATTTCATTATTTTATTTTGTATTTTGGATGAAGTTAATTGCCATAAAGTTTTTGATTTCATGTCCGTGCATTCAGTTCTTCTTAATTAGTGTGTATTAAAAAGGTATTGGCTGCAATAAGAGCATTGGTTCTCATTAATTAGCTTTGTTGCACCAGTTGCTTAAATTATATGTAGTAATCAGTTGCACGTGAGCTTTAGTTCTTATCAACTACGTTGCATTAATTAATGTCCTTGCATTATTTAGTAATTAGCTTTGTTGCACCAGAATACGTCTTCATATTTCAAGTGAACACAACTGCAGAACTGCAGAATATACATGCATATTTCATTAACTATATCAACTGCAGTAATTTGTTGTTTGCTGACATTTTCAAGTGAACACAATTGCAGAATACACTTGCATATTTCAGCTGCTTACCAAATATAATTCCAAAACATTACAATCCAAATCTAAACTATAAATAAGTAAGACATAAGTATATAGAAGTAGAACTATCATAACTTGAAAGTCATGATCAGCACAATAGCAAAATATAGGCAACATCATTGACATTAAATATTAACCATCTAAAATGTACTATCACGGCAATAAATACTTGTCTTGATAATTGGATGCCATTCTATAACCCCAAAAACTTACACTACTAAGTTATAAGATGACATCCATTCCAAGTTTCAGTACTAACAACATCAAAGATCATTAAATACTACAAAAGTATTGTCGGATTCAGTTAGGCTACATCCCAAAAAACAAAACAAAACAGTCCCAAACTTGAGGTTCATTTTCCTTTCCTTGCTTGCAGCTTCCTAGTCCTCTGTTGCCTTTGCTTCTCCGGCTGATTCCCAGTTGTGGCAGATTTTCCCTTCCAAGTAAGTGATGATGGTGTATATGGAAGATTTGTGGGCTCACTAACACCATTGGTGTCACATGTGAAGTTAATTGATCTTGTCCCAGTTGGTATAGTTAGTTTTTGCCCTTTTTGAAGTCTTGCCATAATTCTGATATAATTATCGGCCTAACAGCAACATCTTTATCATTTCTAATTTCTGGGAAGTTAGCATCTACATTCTTTCTGACTGCCCAATCTCCTACTTGTAGGTGTTGGTATAAAGGTAAATTCTTTGCCTTAACTGGGTTGAGATACTGGAGGAGCTGATAAGCTTATATCTTCTTCAGTTTCCTCATCTATTAAAGATTTTTGCCTCTTTTGAGGTTGCTTTACATCGCCTTTCCCCCTTGATGGCTATTAAACAAAGAAGTTAAATGAGGTAATATACATAAATATAACTAAATAAAAGTGAATATGATAGATTTATCATGCCACGGGTCCTTGCATTATGGTATGATTGTCCACACTACCCTTTCTGACAAAGACCACCCTCCTTGCCTTTTTATTGCTTCATTCTTCTCCCTGTCCCTCTTAACCTTTGGCTTGCCAGCCATCTTCACAAGATCTGGTGGTTCCATTGCTTGGGAAGGTTCAATTTTCCAAAAAATTTCACCTGGAGCAGGCTCTTACTTGTGTTTATAAGTCAATAAGTTTGCCTCCTTGCTAAGCCACCAATGCATTCCTGTTAGTGGGTCTATATTCTTATGGAGTATAGTTGCAATAACATGTGGGCATGGGATTCCACTAAGACTCCATGCCCTGCAAGTACACCTCCCCAAATTCAACCTAACACAATGTCTATCACCTCCCTAAGACACTTCATACCCACTATCACCATTGGCATTGACTTTACAATATTGAGCAATATGTAGATACTCATTGTACAACTGCATGCTTTTAGGACTGAATTCAGCAGCCCATGTCTTCAATTCATCTTCATGTATCCTTGTCATACTCATGACCTTGAGTCTTATATCCTCCAACATCTTAATTATTGGCTTGAATCTAGCATCCAGAATCCATTTGTTAAAGGATTCAGTCAAGTTGTTATCAATTGATTGATTCTTGCATACAGTACCTAAGTAAGATCTAAACCAAGATTGAGTTGGATACTTCAACAAACCCTCAGCAGCTTCCTTCTTCAATTCTCCTAATTTCTTTAGTTGATCTTTTAATTCCTCTTCATATATGGCCCATGCACACCACCAAAGCAGCTTCTTGTGTTCTCTATTGTTAAATGATTTGCACCAGTTGGCCTCAATATGCCTGACACAGAATCTGTGGTGTGCTTCTGGAAGGACAGTTCTGACAGATTCAGTTAATCCCTGAATATTTCAAATCAACCAAAATAAACTTGTATCAGCTAGTGTGCATAAAATAGAAAAGTAAATAAAAGAAGAAATACAATAAAACAGGAAAGTTACCTTTTGCATGTCTGACATGAAAGTGATCTCTTCGCCATCGTTGAGGTTTAAAGAATTCTTCTGTAATTCCATAAACCAAATCCAGGTTGCCTTTGTTTCCTTGTCAACAATTGCACATGCCAAAGGGTAGAAGTGGTTGCTACTATCTGACCAACAGCAACTAGCAATGTTCCCTTAGCCTTCCCCTTTAAAAAATATACCATCAAAACCAATATATGGTCTAAGCCCCAAACTAAAATCCATCTTCATTGCTTGAAAGCAAATATACATCCTAATAAATCTTCTTTTCCCTTCAACAAGTGTATTTTTTGAAAGATTGATAACAATATGGCTTCCAGGATTACTTTCACTTAATGCAATATCATAAGCCTCAAGCTTATTGTATTCATCAGTAAAACTGCCCTCTAGAGTCTCTAATACCATCCTATTTTCCCTTTTGCACTTTCTATGACTAACACTTAACTCAAATATCCTCTTAAAGTCAACCCTCAGCTCTCTTACCTTGTATTTTGGATCATCGTGTAACTTCCTCTTAAAGTATTGAGCTATTGTGTGATAGTCAACAGTAGAATTATTAAATGAAGTGCCAGAACTATGGTTTGGATTTAGGGTCTTAATTTTAACCCCAGCATCCGCTTCCTTGGATACTAAACAAACAAAAGGGCAGTCTTTTGTATTTGTGCAAGTATACCTAACCCTAGTCTTGCCCCTCTTCTCCAAGTTCACTTCTTTCTTATTGGCAAAAGAATACAACTTAAGACACTTTCTAGCCTCTACTATGTCCTTAAAGGTCATACCCTTATACAACTCCTTGTACTCACTAAGTTGTTCAGTTATGTCCCTTTTTTTTTTTGTAATTTTAACAATTTCAGTTCTTCAGAATAATACCCACCAGAATCAGGACTAGAGTCAGACCCTATATCACTCAAGCTACAATCAGTGCCAACCCCATCCACATTATGATGTACAATATTGGATATACTATGCAATGGAGGATCGCATTCATCAACAGAAAACAAGTTTAATACTTTATATTCATTATAAATTAGCTTCAACAAATGTCTAATCCCCTCATCCCCATCAATCTCATAAAGTGTACCATAAGGGCCTTCAACTATTAGTTATTGAACCCCTATAAACCCCAAATTTTATGTGTACTTGTCACACCTCCTTTTTACACACCTACCCCGAGGGATAATGTATAAGGAAGTTTTTCCATTTAAAGTGACATTATTCGAAATGAGATTATTTATTTATTTCAGAGTCGCCACTTGGGATAGGTTTGGCTTTTGGTGTCCCAAGTCACCGATTTTATCTAAATCCCAAATCGAGGAAAATTTCGACTTTCCGAATGGAGTATGCGAACCAGAAATTCTGAATAAGGAATTCTGTTGACCCGAGGGAAGGTGTTAGGCACCCCCGGATCCCGTGGTTCTAGCACGGTCACTTACATTATTATAAATGGCTAAATCTGATATTTTTTATACATGTCATCCTATAGTGCAATTTTAAAATTATTTACTGCTTTTAATTATTTTTTTAGGAAATTGAACGTCGTTTAAAATATATTTTCGGATCACGTCACATGAAATGCACCCTGATCCTCGACACATTTTATTCAATGTTTTGGGATTTGGATTTGGGTCACATGAAATGCACACCCGTATTTAAGAAGGTAAAATTATTAAAAGCGCGCTTAAAGCGACTAACGGCTTATTGCCTTTGCGGAGGGCCGCGAAATTTGCTAAATGGCACGCCCCAAATTCTAAATATGTTGATATAATCAATTAATGAGGGCCCCACGATTTATATGTTTTGTTCGGCGAGGCTCGTTTTATTTTTATTTAAAGGCCAACCTAAAGCAAACTACGATTTTCTATCTATTTTTTATCTCTAAAAGGGCATAATTAATTTGCATTTATAAATTCGAGCCTCGAGTTCAAGTCTGAATTCAAACAAAAGGGAAGTCCCTCTTAATTTGAACTCGCTACCTAACTCGAAAACCTAAATTTATATCGCAAATTAATTCCTCATATTCCTAATGTAATTTTAATGACTTTTAGCTTCTAACAGTTGGGCCTTGAACCCCTGACCTAGGCCTGAATGTGAAGCAAATCTGGACCGCACCTTAAACGTGATGAGGCCCAATTAAATATCAATGGGTCATTAACCCATGATTCTGGCGGGCCCGAACCAAAAGAGCTTGAATAACTGCATAACCAATGGGCCAGATTCATACTGCACTTCATATTTTTGCAACAATGACAAAATGTGGTTGTATTTCAAATCAACAAGAGTTGTTTATTAACATCAAATGCATATGTCTAGAATATGCTTAAACTACCATATTACTTCATCAATTTAAAATCTATGCTTAAACTAGCGTGACTACCAATTGAAGTGAGGCCTCCAAATTCAAACAACAAACTTGCCAAAACTAAGCACTGTTTTTTATTCCAGCACCAGACACGTTAATATTAAAGTTGAACATTTCCTATACATTTCAAAATTTCAGTTTAATTGCTAGCTTCGAACTCGTATTACTTCCTGGCCTTTAAGAAACTAACTGATGCTATTTTATTATCAACTAATTGTGCAAATCATAGTTGTCACACAGAGGCAGTTGTACATTAACAATAATCCGTCCAAATGTCAAACTCGATTTATAGAGTCCTGTTATAGTCCAGTCCAATTATAACATTTGATTACTAAAAATGAAATTAAACTAAGCTAATAGTTCAACAATCGTCATCTAAAAGTACACCGTCGGTTTCGCTACAAACAAGTATAGTTCAAACCAATTTTATTAGTGATAAAACTAGCAATAACTACAAGGACAAATTCAAATAGAAGAACCCAGTGTTTCTTCATCATACAACTTCAAGGTCATGCAAACTCAACAATGCTTGTTTCCAGAATTCCTAGATTGAGAAAATATACCTGAGTATCAAATCAACAAGGAAGATAGGAGTCAGCAACAATTGGCAACAAATCAGCAGGGTTAGCCCAACAATTTCCAGTAGCATGAATCAATTTGGACTTAGTTAAAAAAACCAGGCAATAATATCACACAAAATCAGAACCAATTACACCCAAACAAGCTCGAATACACTCCAAAACCACTTGAGTTTCACTCAGAAGAGTTCTGAAGCTTCAACAGTTCAAAATCAAGCTAAGAAGTAAGATCAATGTTTAAAGTGCAGAATTAACCTAGGAAATGCCATGTAACAATGTTTTTTTTAGAGTTTTCTACTGTATTTCTGTTTTGGTTTTGGTTTTTTGGAAGAGATCAAGAGTTAAAAGAAGACTTGAGCTATAAGAATGCAGATTTTTTATCTTCCTTGGATTTTGAAGTTCAAATTTGAAATTTTAAACTTAAGAAAAGGGATTTTATGAGGAAATTAAAGATGGAATATTTTTTTGGGCATTTTCAGAGGGTATCCTTCTGTAAATGAAGGCATTGGGGCTGCCTTTTATAGGCAAGATATGGGGCAGAATGTTCTCGAAGGGTTTTCCTATTTTTTCCCTTTTTATTTTCAGAAATTGGCTATTAGACCCTAATTTTATGACTTGTTGCCCAAGTTACTGCATAAAAAATGCAAAAACATACACTAAGGCCTCCTTCTAAAAGGCCCTAGGGTGTTCTTACCTTGTTTTCTACCTTTGGAATGCCTATACTACCCTTACTTGAGTTCTACAATTACCAAGTCTTAATAAACCAGCCCATTTTGGATGCCTAAACTACCCTTGATTGCCCCTGAAATTACTAACCAAACCCAAACCCCTTTGTCCTAATTAGAATTCAACTATAGTTAACTAAGGAGTGATTCATTCGGCTATATCCAGTCAGCTTAAACTAAACCTAAATTCATTAAGACTAACTAATGAACTAAAGGCAATTCTGATTAACTAACAACAAATTAAAATTAGTTACACTCAAACAAAGTTGACTACAAACTATTAAAATAGAAGATTGAAGCTAATATCCAAACTTAACCGAGTCAGAACAAAACAACAAGTATTGAATCGAAGATCAAAACAGAGCCAATCGCAAAATCATACTATTAATCGAACTAGAAACAAAATGAACTAAAATCAAATAAACAAACAAAAGGAAAAATCTAGCATAAGACTAGAACCCAAAAATCAGGACTAAAAAATGACCAAAACTAAACGGAAATTAAACTAACGATTAGCAATTATAAGAACACAAAAAGAAGAAGATTTAAATGAAAACAAAAGAGAAAGAAACACACTTACCGGACTGCCCTTGACCGGACTGATCTCGAACCCTTGGAATTTTGGACCACAACTGTCCTTAATCATGTGTTTTCATAAGAAAACACATGATTAAGGGCTATTATAGCCCAGAATCAAAGAAACCCCAACTTAGACTTTTTAAGTTTTTTTCGGCCCAAATTTCGATTTGAGCTTCGTGACGTTGTGGTGATATTAGGAGGGAGATAATTGCATATTTAAGCTGAGGGAGTTGAGGAGATTCAGTGATGTGAATTTGGCAAAGTTTGGGTGACTTGGCATTTTGGTCGGATTTTCGATTGAATATTCGAAGAGATTGGTTGTGATTTGAGGGGGATGGTTTTAGGGGTTGGAAAGAAGAAAGGGAGAGGACTCAAGGATGTAATTTTAGGGTTGATTGGGGCTTCGCCGCCGGCGAATGTGATTTCCGGCGACGGCATAAGGCGGAGGGCTTCACTGATTTTGAAGATTCGAGCCAGCTGGTTAACGTTCAAGGGAAAATACTCGGGGCATCGGAAAGTGGAGGGGGAGAGGAGTCGATGGTGAAAACTCGGGTGGGTTTGGAGCTTGACCGCCGCCGTGGGCGATTTTCGGCGGCGATGTTAGGCGGAACCGGCGAGGATTAGGGGTGTGTTCGGTGAGGTTCTGAGAGGGACGGAGAAGGGGGTAGGGGGGCCTCCGACCATCTTATACTTATTAGTGTGGGCTTCTCGACCGTCCGATCAGGAAACATAGACGGCCAAGATTGATTGCCATGAAACGACGTCGTTTTGGCACCTGCTGGACCGGACTGGGTCGAGACCCTTTGGGCTGGGATCAATTTAATGGGATCTGAGGATTTTGGGCCTGAATTGCAATCAGACGTTGGCCCAAAGTCTGGTGGCCTGCTTCGCTTTCTTGATTTCAACTCCTTTTATTTGTTTTCTTCTTTTCTTCCTTCTTTTTTTTATTACATTTTTTTTTGTATTTTATTTTCTGATTTTATGATGTAAAATAAAGGACTTGGTCATACTCTTTCTTAATGTGCTGCACTTTCTTTGGGTATAGCATTCGTGGCTTGCAAATTCTGTCACCGTCATAATTAAATATTAAGTCAATTAATACCATCACTGAATTTCTACAAGCATGCAACAAAGAAAATAAAGAAAAAAAATAAGAAAAAAGTAAAGGAACTAGCAAAAGAGGCATAAAAATACGAATAAACATATGAGGTACCATCACTGACTTTCTGCAAGCATGCAACAAAGAAAATAAAGAAAAAAAAATAAGAAAAAAGTAAAGGAACTAGCAAGAGAGGCATAAAAAATTACGAATAAACATATGACGTCTCCTCCCCCCCCCCATCACGACCTAATTTCCAAACCTGGTCGTGATGGCGCCTCTCTTGAAGACAAGGCCAGTCAACTAACCCAAATCGTCTCTTTAAAAATTATTAAACATAAACGAATAGATAAATACAGCTTAACGACAATAATAACCAGTATTTACAACCCAACACAACCCGACCGAGGTATCACAAGTCACGAGCATCTAAAGAAAACATGATCACAACTACAGGGCCAATAATATACAAGAAATAAATTCTGAAATTCTAAAGACAACATCCGGTGCCGCGAACGCTGGCGGTCACCTTGCTCAGCTTCAATAGTAATACCTTCAATCAGCTAATAACCCGCTACCGGGTGAACAATACCTGCAACTGCACGTGAGGTGCAGGGAGTAAAGTGAGTACTCCAACTCAGTGAGTAATAAGAGTAAATAATAACTGAATGGCAAAAAATCACGTAAGAGCACTCCATCATGCTATATAGGACAGTACAACTCTTTGAGAAAACAGTAAAATCGTGAAAAATCCTTTAGAAATATCTGGTTCAGTTAAAAACCTCTTTTGAAAATATCCTCTTCAAACAGTTAAGCAAACGAATGCATAATCAGATAGTGCAAGTCTGCACATAAGTCAGCCCCTCGGGTACAGCACTCCATTAACAAATAACACCAGGGTATCTGATAACAGTGCAAGAAATAGCATGGATGCTAATGGAATGAGGGTGCTGAATGTCATGCCACGTAGTACAAACAGGAACCAATGCATGAATGCAATGCAATGCACATGATCGCTACGGCGCGCAGCCCGATCCATTTGGGTACGCTCACTATGGGGGTTCGGACTCCGGAGGGGCTCCTACAGCCCAGCACAATACCAATATCACACCGCTGCGGCGCACAGCCCGATCCATCCTCAGTCCAGAAATGCACATATAACACTGCTGCGGTGCGCAACCCGATCCATGCTCAATCCAGAAATGCACATAAGCCAGTAGGGCAATATTCAAATAATAGTTCTCAGTTCAAAACGTCAGTAAGATGTCATTTAAGTTTTCAAATCATGCAAAATGGCTGAATTTGTAAAACAACATTAAAACCCTAGACCGAGATCAAATAGTATGCAAAAATAATGCGAAAACAGCGATATCAATCCCTGAAGGATTCACATAGTTGGCACGAAGCCCAAACATGGCAATCAGTCCAAATTATAGTGATAACAAGTAGTTTCGGCCAAATACGTAGTAATTTCATCAATCGGGACGGACCAAGTCACAATCCCCAACGGTACTCTACCCCACGCTCGCTATCCGACGTGCAAGTCACCTCGATAAAGCACAATGATGTACAAATTCGGGGTTTCAAACCCTCAGGATATCATTTACAAGTATTACTCACCTCGAACCGGCGAAATCTCTAGCTCGCGATGCCTTTGCCCCTCAAATCGGCCTCCACGCACGTCGTATCTAACCAAAATCAGAGCGAATAAATCACACTATGCCAAGGGAACAATACCCAATCGACAACAATCGAAATATAGCAAAATCTCAAAATTAGGAAAAACCCGAGCCCCAGGCCCATTTCTCAAAAAATTATAAAACTCACATTACCGGATTCCTCGTCTCGCCACGAGTCCATACATACCAAGAACTCTCAAATCCTAGCTCAAACTTGTTCCAATCATCAAAACACATTAAACAACGCTAAAACCATCAAATCACATCGGATTCAAGCCTAAGTTCTTCAAAAACTTCCGGAATGCACTTTCGATAAAAACCCGACCAAACGACGTCCGAATGACCTGAAAATTTGCACACATATCCAAAATCACCCAGTGAAGCTACAGCAACTCTCGGAATCCCATTCCGACCCTCGGATCAAAATCTCACCTATCCACCGCATTTCGCCAAAATACTAACTTCGCCAATTCAAGCCTAATTCTACACCGGACCTCCAAAATTAATTCCGATCACGCTCCTAAGTCACAAATCATCCCCCGAAACTAACTGAATCACCGAAAATCACATCCGATCCCTCTAACTCAATAGTCAATATTCGGTTGATTTTTCCAACTTAAGCTTTCCTTAGAGACTAAGTGTCTCATTTCTTATCACAATCAATCCAAATCAACTCTAACGCACCACATACCGATAACGAAACATGAAGAAGCATAAAATTGGGGAAACTGAGTAATAACACATGAGACGACGGGTCAGGTCGTCAC
>MU735276.1:0-18385 GCA_026770625.1 Nicotiana glauca
TTACCCAAGTTGCCCAGGTGAAAATCCCTCCAAAAATCACCAAGGACCGAGCTCCCAAGCAAAAAAATGTGATAAAATGAAGAAACTCTCGAATTAGGGATTAAATCTGTCTGCCCAGACATTTAAACCATCGCGAACGCGACAGGTCTCACGCGTTCGCGAAGAAGAAAAATAAAAGGTCCCCAAAATGCCCTTCGCGTTCGTGAAGAGAGGGATGCGAACGCGAAGTCCTGGCACAGCAACCCAACACGAACGCGTGGAAGGAGACGCGAATGCAATGAGGGACGAGGCAGAGCTTCACGAACGCGAGGCTCTAAACGCGAACGCGTAGAAGGATTTTATCTGGGTCCGGAATTTGATCTACGCGAACGCGATGAGACGTTTGCGAACGCGAAGAAGCGACTAGCAATACTATGCGAACGCGTGACAGACCACGCGAACGCGATGAAGAAGGAGGCCAAAGCTACGCAAACGTAATTGAGGCTTCGCGAACGCGATGAAGGTATACCAGAAGCAGCAACAGCAGTTCAAAAATAGGAGGAAATGACCCGTTGAGCATCCGAAACACACCCGAGGTCCCCGGGACCTCAATCAAACCTACAAACATACCCCATAACATCATTCAAACTTGTACCAATCCTTAAATCACCCAAAACAATGCCGGAAACACGAATCAATCAAGGATTCAAACCTATGAACTTCAAATTCTAACCAAACACACTTTCGATCAAATACCTATCCAAACTTCGTCTGAATGACCTGAAATTGTGCACACGCACCCCAAATGACATGACGGAGCTACTGCAACTTCCGGAATTCCAATCCGACACTCGGATCAAAAACTCACTATCGGACCGGAAACTTTAAAAACTCAAACTTCGGCATTTCAAGCCTAAATGAGCTACAGACTTCCAAAATACATTCCGAACACGCTCCCAGCCCTAAAATCACTTAACGGAGCTAACAGAACCATCAGATTTCCATTCCGAGGTCGTCTTCACATTGTTCCGAATATGGACCATTTTTCACTCTTAAACTCTCATTTAGCGACTAAGTGTCCCAAAACACTCCGAATCCTGATACCGAACGTCCCGGCAAACCATAATAGCAGAAATGAACTTAAGGAAAGCAGTTAATGGGGGTTCGGGGCGTAAATTCCCAAAATGACCGATCGGGTCGTTACACCGTGGTCGGTCTAGGCCAGCTCTGCACCGCTTCTATCTTCTTCGGGTCGACCTGAATACACTCGCTGGATACCACGTGCCCCAAGAAAGCCACTGACCCAAGCCAAAACTCACACTTGGAGAACTTTGCATAAATCTTCTCCTCCCTCAATCTCTGTAATACCACTCTCAAGTGCTGAGTGTGCTCCTTCTGGCTACGCGAGTACACCAATATATCATGAATAAAAACAATCACAAACGAATCCAGATACGGACAAAATACACTGTTCATCAAGTGCATGAATGCGGCTGGGGCATTAGTCAACCCAAAGGACATAACCAGAAACTCATAATGTCGATATCTAGTCCTAAAGGCAGTCTTCACAATATCCGAATCCTGATCTTCAGCTGGTGGTAGCCTGAACGGAGATCAATCTTAGAGAATACCCTTGCCCCTTGGAGCTGGTCAAACAAATCATCAATATGCGGTAGTGGATACTTGTTCTTCACTGTCACTTTGTTCAATTGCCTATAATCAATGCACATTCTCATTGTGCCATCCTTCTTCTTCACAAATAGGACCGGTGCACCCCACGGTGACACACTAGGACGAATAAACCCCTTATCTAGGAGTTCCTGAAGCTGCTCCTTCAACTCCTTTAACTCTGCTGGTGACATACGATAGCGAGGAATAGAGATGGGCTGAGTGCCCGGCACCAGATCAATACCGAAATCAATGTCCCTGTCCGGTGGCATGCCCGGCAGGTCTGCTGGAAAGACATCAGGGAAGTCCCTCACAATGGGAACAGAATCAAGACTAGGAGTCTCAGCTCCAACATCTCTCACAAAAGCCAAATACGATAGGAAACCCTTCCCAACCATCCGCTGGGCCTTTAGGAAAGAAATCACCCTGCTGGGAACATAGTCAGTCATACCACGCCACTCAATCCTTGGAACACCCGGTATGGCCAATGTGATTGTCTTAGCATGACAGTCTAAAATAGCACGGCACGGAGATAGCCAAACCATGCCCAGAATAACATCAAAGTCAAGTATGCTCAACAGTAACAAGTCAAATCGGCTCTCCAGACCCCCAATGGTCACTAAACACGACCGATACACATGGTCTACCATAATAGTATCGCCTACTAGGGTGGATAATGAACAGGTAACGCAAGACACCCCCGGGTCGTAACCAAATGATGAGCAAAATAAGAAGACACATAGGAATAAGTAGATCCGGGATCAAATAAAACTGAGGCATCCCTGTGGCAGACTAAAATAATACCTGTGATAACAGCATCCAAAGCAATAACATCTGACCGGCCCTGAAGAGTATAGAAGCGAGCCTGACCACTACCCGATCGGCCTCCTCCTCTGGGGCGGCCCCTAGCTGTCTGACCCTCACCCCTAGCTGGCGGGGCGGGTGCCGAAGAAGATGGTCCAGAAGATGAGGGTTGACCCCTCTGTTGAGACTGACTACCACGAAGCCGAGGACACTGCCTCCACATGTGCCCAAACTCCATGTACTCATAACAGCTCCCGGGTGCTGGAGAATGGGACTGAAGGGAACCCCGTGCGTCAGAGTGACTGGTTGACGCACTCGGTCTGGAGGAACCCTGAACAGATGGAGCTCGCGATGAACCCTGTGCCAGAAGAGCGCTAAGAGATGGCTGACTCTACTGATAACCCTGATGACCCCGACCGGAAAATGACCCGCGATACTCAGAGCGGGCTGACGGAGGAGGCTTGAATGAATGACCTCTGCCCTACTGGAACAGACCCCTAGATGGAGCACCACTGAAGCTACCAGAACCTTGAGGCCTCTTGGCCTCCCTCTTGTCTCTGTCCTGACGGCGAGCCATCTCAATGTCACGAGCAATATCAACTGCCTCCTCAAAGGAAATACCCAGAACTCTCTCTCAAGACATTAGAACACGAAGGTGATAGTTAAGTCCATCTACAAACCTCTTGATACTCTCTTTATCGGTCGGAACTATCCAGGAGGCATGACGGGCTAACTCGGAAAATCTCGCCTCATACCGGGTCACAGTCATGTCCCCCTGTCAAAGCCACTCGAACTGCCTACGCAACTCCTCTCTCTGAGGCTGTGGTAGCCACTTCTCCAAAACTATAGTGGAGAACTCCTGCCATGACAAAGGAGCTACACCTGCCGGCCTACGCCGCTCATATGCCTCCCACCATGTGAAGCCAGCCCCACTGAACTGAAATGCGGTGAATGCTACTCCACTGGACTCTAGAATCCCTGTCGTCCGAAGCATACGCTGACACTTGTCAAGAAATCCCTGGGCATCCTCACCCTGAGCACCACTGAAAACTGGAGGCTAGAGCCTACTGAACCTCTCGAGATGACATTGCTCATCGTCTGGCATTGCTGGAACCACAAAATCCTAAACTGGTACAACCGGCTGAGTTGGAGCTGCTCCCGGTGTCTGTAAGCCCTGCACCACCTGCTCAGGTGTCCGAGCGGTAGGGGTCTGACTGCCTCCCCCAGCCTGAGAAGTAGCTGCTGTAGCAGTGGTTGAAACTACCTGGGCTAGGCCAGTGCAAACTGATAGTATATGTGCCAAGGTCTCCAGGAGACTCGAAATCACAATGGGCACTGCCGACGCCTGAACAGGTGCTGCTGGAATGTCTGCAGCTGGGGCCTGATCTTGAGCCGGGGCAACTGGTGAAGAAACAGGTGCTGCCCTCGCGGCTCTGCCTCTACCACGACCACGACCGCGTCCACAACCTCTAGTGCCCTCAGTAAGTGGTATCGGTGGTCGTCCGTCCCGTCCTGTAGAGCGGGTCCTCGCCATCCGCGAGAGAATAGAACACAAAAGTATAGTTCTCGGATCAACAAAGTCGCACGACAAGAATTTCAAGAATGTGAAGTTTACCTAAGGGTTCTGCAGCCTCTCGAGGATAAATACAGACGTCTCTGTACCGATCCGCGAGACTCTACTAAACCTGCTCATGACTCGTGAGACCTAGTAACCTAGGCTCTGATACCAACTTGTCACGACCTAATTCCCACCTTGTCGTGATGTCGCCTCTCGTGAAGACAAGGCCAACCAAACATAGTATTTACACCTTCTCTTTAACAATCATTAACATGAAAAAGTCTAAAATACATGGAGAATATAACCATAAATCCGGAATAACAGTGATAACAAGGATACCATCCCAAATCCAGCCCGTAATCGGGGTGTTACTAGTCATGAGCTACTACATAGTTTAAATGAAATACTAAAAGTCTGTATCTGAGAACATAGTCCGAAGATAAATGAAATACAGATGATAAGGAAGAAACGGGGCTGTGGACGTCGACAGCTACCTCGTCTCTCTGGGTCCGCCTGGTCTGGAAGGAAATCAGCGCTCAGGAACGAACTCAACTATGCCTGTATCTGCGCACATGGTGCAGGGAGTAATGGGAGTACTCCGACTCAGTGAGTAATAAAAATAAATAACGACTGAGAACATAAAATCCCATAAAGGCACAAGTAATGCTAGCTTAGACAGTAAAAAAAACCAGATAAACAGTAAAACCAGTGAAAACTAGCAAGAAATTCTCTTTGAAAACAGTTTAAACAATTATGCTCAATCAGTAGGAAATGCCTAGAAACCTGCCCCTTGGGCGCAATATCAAACTCTCAGCTCAATGCCAACCCCGCGGGCTCAATATCAATCATACAGTACAACATCAGCCCCTCGGGCTCACTCTCAATCACATGGGTACCCGCGCTCACTGTAGGTATGCAGACTCCGGAGGGGCTCCTTCAGCCCAAGTGCTATCAATAAGGCCTTAAAGCCTGAACAATATCAATGCGAGGCCTGAAAGCCTGCTCATAATACACTCGAGTCCTGCAAGCCTCCTCACATAACACTTGAGGCCTAAAAGCCTCCTCACCAATCACTCGAGGCCTGAAAGCCTCCTCACTAATCACTCGAGGCCTGAAAGCCTCCTCACATCACTCATCATACCCTCACATATGGCCCTAGGCTTGTATCAATCCAAATTAGTCAAAAGCCCCTCGGGCATCAGTAAAACAAATATACTCAGCCCAAACAATAGTTCAAATATCAGTTAAAACTCCAAGTTCAAGTAAAATATAGCTGAGTTCACGAAATAATGTAAATCACATAGACTGAGTTCAAATAATATTTCAAATACTGAGGGAAAATAGTGATGATAGTTCATGAAGAGTTCAAACAGTCGGCAATAAGCCCCAAATATGGCAACAAGCCCAAATCATAGTGAAAAACAACAAGTCATAGCTAGTACGCGGTAAAATATCATCCGGACTGGACCAAGTCACAGTCCCCCATAGTAAATGACTCCATGCTCGTCATTGAACGCATGTCTCATCTCAACACAGCACCAAGTTGTGCAAATCCGGGGCCTCAAGCCCTCAGGACATCATTTAAAGTCATTACTCACCTCTAGCCAGCCAAAAGTCTAGCTCGCCAAGCCTTTTCCCCTCGAATCGACCTCCTCGCACGTCGAATCTGATCAAAACCACAAGGAATGTGTTACAATAGGCTAAAGGAACATAACCCAACCGAAATTACTCGAAAAACGTCGAAAATCACGAAGTTGGCAAAACCCGAGCCTCGAGCCCACTTCTCGAAAAATTACAAAATTCACATCACTGGACTCCTCATCTCACCACGAGTCCACACATATCAAATTTATCAAAATCGGAGCCCAAATGCCCCCTCAATTCCCAAATTTCCATTTCAAAAACCAAGCCCTAGTCCTTCCAATTTTTACCCAATTTTTCCAAGAATTAAAGGTTGATTCTTCAATAAAATGATGTCTCTAGGCCATAGGACTTATCTTCAATTGATTCCCAGTCAAAACTCTCTAAAATCCCCGTCAAAAGTTCTCAAGCTCGCTCAAAATGGTGGAAATAACATAACCCTCGCGGATGAAAAATAACATTTAAACCTACTGGCCTTCAGGGGTTTCCACTTCTGCGGTCCCCACATCGCTTCGGCGTGACCGCTTCTGCGGTCCTTTTCCGCTTAAGCGGAATCTCATTAAATCCTAACGGTCGCTTCTGCGACAAAATTCTTCGCTTCTGCGAAGCCTCACCTCCAAGCCCAAACCGCTCCTGCGACTTGTTGTCTGCTTCTGCGGACTCGCATAGGCGAAAATACTTCCACTTCTATGGAACTGCTCAACCTCACCCTCTTTCGCACCTGCGATGACATCTCCGCTTCCGCGCAACTGCATCTGCAGTCTCCTTTCCGCAGCTGCGGAAACACCTGCTGCAACCAAACCTGCAATTTTTTTCCAACTTCAAAGTCCTTCCGTTAGCCACCCGAAATCACCACGAGGCCCCCCGGGACCTCAACCAAAGGCACCAACATATTCAAAAACATCATACAAACTTGTTCCAACCATCAAAACACATCGAACAACACTAAAATCATCAATTCACCTCGGATTCAAGCCTAAGTTTCTTCAAAACTTCCGAAACACGCATTCGATCAAAAACCCAACCAAAACACCTCCGAATGACTTGAAATTTTGCACGCACATACAAAATCACCTAAGGGAACTACTGCAACTCTCGGAATTCCATTCTGACCCCCAGATCAAAATCTTACCTACCAACCAGAATTCGCCAAAATACTAACTTAGCCAATTCAAGCCTAATTCTACACCGGACCACCAAAACCAATTCTGCTCGCACTCCTATGTCACAAATCATCCCCCGAAGCTGATTAAATCATTGAAACTCACATCCGAGCCCTCTAACTAAATAGTCAACTACCGATTGACTTTTCCAAAACAAGCTTTTCTTGAAGAGACTAAATGTCTCATTTCCATCTAAAACCAATCCAATTCAACTCGATCACCTCAAATACCGATAATGAAGCATAGAGAAATATAATGTGGGGGAAACAGGGTGGTAACTCACGTGACGACGGGCCGGGTCATCACAATCTTAGCAAATGATTCAAGTCAGTCGAGTTCAAATGCATTCCCCATTTTTACAATGAGTTAGCTGACATACTCGCTACTTTGGCCTCGATGTTGCTATATCCAGGCAATGTCCACATTGACCCGCTGGAAATCCAAATTCGGGAAAGGCATGGTTACTGAAATGCGATTGATATGGAACCAAATGTTCAGCCATGGGATCATGATATCAAGAGATTTTTGAAAAAGAAGGAATATCCCGAGCAGGCCAATGGAGACCAAAAGAGGACCATTAGAAGGCTTGCCAACGGTTTCTTTTTGAGCGGCGAGGTCTTGTACAAAAGGACTCTAGATCTCAACTTGTTAAGATATGTGGATGCCGAAGAGGCCAGAAGAATCATGCATGAAGTGCGCCATGAGTGTGTGGACCCCACATGAATGGGTACGTCTTGGAAAAGAAAATCCTTCGATTGGGCTATTACTGGATGACTATGGAAAAAGATTGCTTCAGCTTTGTCCAGAAATGTCATTAGTGTCAGGTACATGGAGACCTGATTCATGCATTGCCTATAGAACTGCATCCTATGCCAGCACCGTGGCCATTCGTTGCTTGGGGAATAGATGTCATTGGTCCAATCAAGCCAAAAGCTTCAAATCAACATAGATTCATATTGGTCGCCATCGATTAATTAACAAAGTGGATTGAAGCAATTACTCTCAAAGCTGTCACGAAGAAATCTATAGTAGACTTCGTGCACTCCAATATCATCTGCCGTTTTGGTATTCCCTCAACTATCATTACAAATAATGCTTCGAACATGAATAGTCACTTGATGAAGGAGGTATGTGAGAAGTTTAAGATCACGCATCGAAATTCTACCCCTTATCGGCCCAAAGCCAACGGCGCTGTTGAAACAGCAAACAAGAATATCAAAAAGATTCTGAGAAAGATGATCCAAAGTTCCAGGCTATGGCATGAAAAGTTGTCATTTGCATTGTTGGGATATCGCACAACTGCGCGCACATCAGTTGGAGCAACCCCATATCTTTTGGTTTATGGCACGAAAGCTGTAATACCCGCAGAAGTTGAAATCCCTTCCCTCCGAATCATTGTTGAAGCTGAAATTGAGGACAGTGAGTGGGTCAAAACCCGTCTAGAATAGTTAACCCTGATTGATGAAAATAGAATGACTGTAGTCTGCCACATGCAGTTGTATCAACAAAGAATGGCCCGTGCCTACAACAAGAAAGTGCGATCTAGGAACTTTGAAGTAGGAAAACTCGTTTTGAGGTGTATCTCGCTCACCACCAAGAAGCAAAAGGAAAGTTTGCTCCAAACTGGAAAGGTCCATACATTATAAGAAAATTGTTGCCAAAAGGGGCATTTCACTTAGGAGACATTGAAGGAAATGATCCTGAAACAGCTGTAAATGCAGACGCAATCAAAAGCTACTATGTTTAATCTTTCTACGGCACCAGTATTATCTAATTGGGATGACGAAGGCTTTCATTATCACTACTCGAAACACTTCTACCCTTTGCTAGTCCTTTGAGCCGGTTACCTTTCTTTCATTACCCTCTTTGGAACCCGAAAACGTTTGCAAAAAAATCAAAATAAAAAAAAAGAAAAAGAAAAAGAAAAGAAAAACAACAAAAATAAAAGTTCCCCTTGAACTACGTTTGACTTGATTCCGAAAAGATACGTAGGCAGCCTCTCTCTGGGGTTCAGTCACACCAAAACAAAAATCCAATTTCCCCCAAAAAGTGAAACTGGGGCAGATGTTATAATGGTTCGACGATGATCTCGCCTGAACGGTTTCAAAGTTGTAATTTGATCCTAGTTCTTTTTACCAAAACCTTGTTCAAGTCCCTCCGATCAATCGGTGAAAAGTGTTCAAAATCAGAGAATGCAATTGTTTGGATCCAATGCAATCAAGATGAGAGAAATAAAACTAGAGAGTCTTATTGGTAAAAACCCACGGGCACCGTAAGACAATGAAAGCAGAGAAATTGAAAATGAGAGAGTCTTGTTAGTGAAAACTCGTAAAGAGAAATGAGAGAGGTCGACTGTCGAAAACCCACAAAGAACGCCGTTAATCGAAAAGAAGAAATCCCTTACCACCATTGGCACTAAAAGAGTCCTTGAAAGGTTTCTCAATTTTAAAACACGGGTCATGATGGGTTTATGAGAAGTTGATAGTTATGCAGATCAGGTACCTAGTCCAAGAAGTATGGAATGATTTACCACATCTAAGAAAGAAATAACAAGGGAGATGTAAAGAGAAAGCTGAATGGCTTACAGAAACATGAAAAAAAACTAAAGTCCAAACAAGAGCAGCATCTGTATTGAAGTCTGCATGCACTCCAGATAAGTCCTTCTGTCCTCCCCGAAAGGGACACTTCTCTTTAAATTCACTTTCTTTTCCTTTGTCTGCTTTTCTTTGAATCCCTTTCGGTCTAACTCTACTCCAAAACTAATACAAAGAAAAGGTTGCAAGGTTGGTTTTACAGGGTTCTGCTTAATAAAAGTCAAATCCAAAGAAAAACACCCAGCCTCAGTGGGTGCATCAGGTCGTTCTTGACTGGCCATGATGGCTGATGCTACGGAGTCAAAATTATTGAAAATGAAAGAAATCCAAAGCCAAGTGCCCATAGAGGCAGAATAGGATGAAAAGGCCAAGGTCCCACACGGCCGAACCGTCATGTGAAATTTTGGAAAGTTGAATTCCTCGGTTTAGAAGAGAGATCGATTTCCAGAAAGCCAGCCAGCGATAAAGGATTTCAGCAAAAGGGTTTGGCCGAGATAAAGTGATCAAAACAATCAAGGCCACAAAACCAACCACCGTTTCAAATTGACAGATTATTCTTTGATTTGAAAACAGGTCCAATCCAAGATAGCATCGCAAGAAGCAAGTGCAATAAAAGTAAGGTGCACGGAGACCAAAATGGTCCTGCAGCGAAAGTTAACCCAAAAAAGGGCACCTTTCAGATCTCCATGCATTCCCGTGAACAAAGCATTAAAAGTAGAATGAAAGAAATGAGAAGAAAAATTCAAAATCATGGTAGCCTAGGGTCCCCAATCTCTAGCTGCTTTTCCTGAAATAGGGTCCCATTCCCTAGTCACTCCCAGCACAACCTGGTAGTCCCTTTCAATTATAGGGTTCCACTCCCTAGTTGATCCCCGACATAACCCTTGGACCTCCCCGGCAAAACCCGAGGACCTTTTTCTTTTCCGGCATAACCCGTGGTCCTCCCCGGCATAATCCGAGGACTTTTTCCTTTTTCCGGAATAACCTAATGACTTTCTCGGCATAACTCGTGGACCTCCCTAGCATAACCCGAGGACCTTTTCCTTTTTTTGGCATAACCCGTGGACCTCCCGGCACAACCCGAGGATCCTTTCTTTTCCGGCATAACCCAATGACCTTTACGATATAACCCGAGGACCTTTTTCTTTTTCGACATAATTCGAGGATATTTTCTTTTTCGGCATAATGCGATGACTTTCTCAGCATAACCCGAGGACCTTTTCTTTTCCAGCATAACCAGATGACTTTCCCGGCATAACCGGTGGGAGTCCCCGGCATAACTCGAGGACCTTTTTCTTTTCCGGCATAACCCGATGACTTTTTCGGCATAAACTGAGGACCTTTTCTTTTCCGGCATAACCCGATGAATTTTCCGGCATTACCCGAGGACCTTTTCTTTTCTGGCATAACCCGATGACTTTCCCAGCATAACCGATGGACCTCCCCAGCATAACCCGAGGACCTTTTTCTTTTTCGGTATAACCCGAGGACCTTTTCTCTTCCGGCATAACCCGATTGTCTTTCCAGCATAACCGACAATCCTTCCAATTTAGGGCTCCACTCCTTAATCTCTTTCTCCCAAGGCTACAATATCCTGATTTTTATTGCTTTTAATAAATAAATAATTTAGATTTTGTTACAATAACTCACAAAGTTTTCCTTGTGTAAACTGGGGCAGAAAATTTCGTTCGTTTGTTTGCTTTGGTGACTGAACAGGTTTTTCACCATAAGGCACAAGGTTTGAGATGACTAAAAGAAGAAGTCTCAACCCAAATAAAAGAAAATAAGAAAAAAGAAAAGAGGCTAACTCTAAGTGTAGAAGCAAAGAAAAGATGCGGACTGCCGAAGATAAGATTGAAGTCACAAGCTTTGCATTGTCCCGCCTTGATCTGAGAAGCTGAAGAAGATGGAACCAGTGGATGCAGCTAACGAGCATCAAGATTCAGATCGGAGTCTGCAGGAAGAACCATCCAGGTCTCAAGATCAAGCTTCAAAAGTTTTATAGATAGGAATCTTGTAACTCATAGTCGATAGGTTTAGCTAGTTTAGATTTTCATCTTTCATTTCGGTGTAATAAGGAGCTCAGCAAGCAGAAATAGCAGTGAAATCACAGTTCCTCGATAGTCCCAGCTACCAAAACTTCCAGAACTATACTGACCTGATTCCTTTATAGCCAAGGATATGTAGGCAACCTCTGAAGCAAGATTCGGTCAGGCTCTTTCCAAAAATGCTTCTCATGGAGTTTCAAACGGGCAAAAATCCCTCATAGTTGCTCATTTTGTCTTTGCCCGAAAATCCTTCGTGTTTACGAGCAAAGAGGGGCAGCTGTGAGCATGTGATTTTTTTCCATACGAAATACTCCTATAAAATCCGAGGAAAATAGATGTTTTGTTAATTATTTACCCTTTTCGGAATTTTTGTAGAATTTTCTTAATTATTTGTATTTTTATGTGCATGTTTAATTTATTTAAATCATAAAAAAATACCAAAATATCATGCATTTTATTTAGGATTTGTCTTTACACTTTTAGATTTAATCAGTAATTATTTATTTTATAAAAAATTGAAAAAAAATTACAAAAAATAGCTCATTTGACATTTTTTATCTTTTAATTTTTAGTTTATTGGTTTTTTTTATTTAGAATTAAGTGGTATTTGTAATTTTTATAATTAGTTAAATAGTTACTTTTACGTCTTAGATAATATAGGACTTTTAATTGTTAGGATTTTTAATGTAAAAAGGGGAAAAATAAAAGAGAAAAAAAAGGAATTTAAAATGATTTTCGGAATTGGATCTCCAAAAGAGCCCAAAAATTACACCCAAAACCCAGGCCCAAACACCAGCTAACTCGACCCAGCTCCCACAGCTCCCAAACGACACCGTTTTGTTTCGATTTGATCTCAACTGTTGGATTTTATCAATCCAACGGCCTGAAACTCATTGATCAATAATTATATTAGTGTCAGAAAACCATACCCCCCTCCAATTGAACCCTTAACTCTCCATCTCTCTCTGAAAATCACCCAAACCCTAGCCGCCTCATAATCCCACGCCGCCTCCACCGTGATTCACCATTGAAAATTGCCTCACGGCAGTTTAGGTGGTCCAATCGTTCCCAAAATGACACCACGAACTCCCCTGCACCTCCCCATTCTAAATCTTCACTCCCCTTCCTTCGAATCAGGCCCAATCCATTCGAATCTTAGATTGAAAATCCGGTTGAAAACCCTAAATCCTCCAAACCTCACCATTTTAATACCCCATACTCCCATTTCCCTCCTTATCTTAGATCCTCGACCAGTTTGTCCAGAATCATCGCCTGATTGTGTGAATTTCAGATCTAAGAGTCAAACCTAAAACCCTAGTTTTTTCCCAAATCGACCACATACTCCTCTACATCTCTTTTCCTTCAAAGTTGAGGCTCCCAAAAGTCCTTTCTTTCATGAAGATCTAGTCAAAGCCATGCGAGGCTGGATCTCTTGAAAGAAAAGACCTCTGTTGGTCAAAGAGAATACGGAATTCAAGGGTTTTTGTCGATTGCTTCTTCTAGTCATCATGGTAAGCTTCTGTTGTCTGTTTTTTCCTTTTCTTTTTTTCTTTCTTTTCCCCTTCTTTCTCTTTCAAATGTCGAGTCAGTTTTCTTCATAGCTTGATTTTTACTTTTGTAAAAAATTGGGCTGTTTAGTTAGTAATTTTGTTCTAGGGTGCATTAGTGTGTTTTGTTTTCAGAATCATTCCGGTTTGTTTCTTCAAAGTTTCATTTAGTTGGTTAATTTGGTTTAGTTCAGAGGCAACCTAGTTTATAGGACAATTAGCAGTTTCATTCATGTTTTGGATGCATCATTCAATTAGATTTTAATTTGGTTTGATTCCTTGTTAATCTAGGGTTTAACACGAATTGGTTTCATGTGAAGCATGCTGAACATGGTAGTTAATTCCGTTTGCTTTAGATTAAGTAGTGCTACTATCAGAAGTATAAACTGTTTGTTTGATTTCTTTTCTTCATGTTTCTATGTGTTGGCTAATTGATGAAAGCATGAATCAGATTAATTAGGTTTCTGTGATCATTTCAGTTTGGTTTTTAGTGTCCTTTAGGTTTAATTAAATAACCAATCGATCAATTGGTTAGTTTTAAGATAGAATGAAATCAACATGTTTTGCTTCAACATTAATTTGGTTTTAATGCTTTCTAGTTTGTTTAGCTTGATTTGGAAATTAAGGGAACCTTAGGGGTTTATTTAGATTTTAAAGGTTAGGATAAAACCAGAAATAAGTAGCAACCTAAGGGGTAAAAAGGATTTTCTACTTAAGCTGAATTTTAGAAATATCCTAGAAAAGAATAAAGTTGTCCCAGTTGTTAAAAATGTGCTGAAATGCAGGACAGCTACACCAAGGGCTATTAAAAAGGACTGTACTATTATTCCTTAGGATAAGGAATATGCTAAAAGATTCCATCCCCATAGGCAACCTATATATAATTGCTCTATCTTTTTGAAAAAAGGCAGATCAAATGCATACATTTTCAGCCTGATTGTTCTGCACAAAAAATCTCTGAAAGCACATCATATTCTTCAGAAATTTTAAAACTCAAAAACTCCTCATTTGGTTCCTGATTCTTACAAGTTGGGAGTGGTTGAAATAGGGAAATTTTTGGGTTCGGTTGGTCATTTCCTAGGTTCAAGTGTTGGATTTTGAGTCCGAAACTTGGTTTCTTTTTTGTCTGATGTGGCCCTGACCTTTTGTTGTTCTTCCTTGTCAAAGTTTCAGCTAGTTTCTACACAGTTAGTTGCTGTTTTATTGTTGTTGTGCAAGGTACTGAACTTTATTCTCCTCATGTAATGTTTGTTGTTTAAGAAATATGAATTCAGTTGCATAAATGATGTTTGTGCAAATGAGTGTCTTTTTCGTGATAGTAGTTAGCCTATAATGATATGGATGTAATTGAATCTTGAACATGTGAGTTTAGATTCTGAGCATGAGTAGATTGATCTATGTTTGAATGTTTTATGAGCTTCAATCGTGCAAAGCTAGTCATTAGGCTTAGATTTGAGGTTTTGAAGTCAGTCTCTTACCTTTGTTTGAGCATAAGCATATAACTTCCCCTTTACTTAAATACTTTTGTTTTGTCCGCTGTTTGTTTTTTTATAAGTTGACACCTGCGGATTCGGCCATTTATTGGCCAAATCAGCAAGTTTTGAAAGCTGAAAATTGGAGTTTAACACAAGAGAGAACCAAGCTCTAATGGACAAACCATGTCCAAAAGAGGAGGGATTCTTCAAGATATCATTCGTACAAAATTTTTAATAGATTAATTATTAGCATAGTATTTATGTATTGATAGGTTGCCATATTGATTTGAAGAATTTTTTTAGGGACTGTAATAATTTAAGGCTTTAGTTCTGTTTTACTGATTTTTGAACAAAAGCATGAAGAGTGCCCCCGGTACTATTGTATTTCTGTTCATAAAAATATTACAACTCAATGGGCTAAAGTGGGAGCCCCAAGTCGTGAAGGGTGAAAAGGGGTTCGAACACGAGGCCCAATCAGACTTGGCCTGCGAAACAAGTCTGAACCTAGGCCATTGGGCGTGGATCCTGAACTTAAGTTCAGACGTTTTTTTTTAATCTATAAATCATGGCACAAGTATGTGCTTCTCTTGTGTTGAAAATCATGTATTCAATTTTCAAATAGAATGGCAATTTAATTTCCAAATCTATGATTTTAGTTTGATTAGATAGAAAACTGATATTCAATCCTTGTTAGTTTTAAAGGTAGATAGGCCCAAATTAGAAGACATAGCCATTGAGCCCGCCTAATTTTGATCCCAATGTGGGCTGCCCATTTCAGTTGTAGCAATAATGCACAAAATCTTTTGATTCATCGGGCCAAATCGCGTGCCCAGCTGCAACTTCAAATTTAATTTGTTTAAAAGCTATTGCTGGCTCATTCCCTTTGACCCAAAATAATTAAGAATCCTTCAATAATCATTTGGTATTTGTTAAGCTTAAGCTACTCTCAAATAGGAATATCCTACGTGGCCTTAATTAATTAAGTTTCTTCTAAAACCATTTGGGGTGTGCCATGTTTAAAACCCATAACATATGGCCCTCGTGAACTTAATTAAAATTTATAAAATTGAGATGTGCCATGTTAAATAAAATACCTAAGTCCATGGCCTTCATATAATTAATAATAACTCTTTTAAAATCGGGGTATGCCATCAATTGAATTTTCCATGGCCCTCGCAAACTTTGTTATTAATTTGGACAATCGTAGTTTGCTTTAGGCCCGACTTAGATTAGTATTGCGATTATGTATACGTTCGCGTAACATAATTGCAAATTTAACTCTAAAAAAAATACTCGAGGGATGCATTCGCGCAACTTCAACCATTCTTAATAAATTAATAAAAACGTTATTAATCGTGGACACGTTCGCGTGATATGATTTTGACGGCAAAAAAAAAACAGTATACGCATGCGTAACTCAATTCTTTAATTACGATTAATTCAAGTGATTTAAAAGCGGTAAAAAGATAACTGCACATAGGTCCTAAAAATGAGTAGTTAAACAATTTAAGCCAAGTAATAATCACTAAGCGACTGTGCTAGAACCACGGAACCTGGGAATGCCTAACACCTTCTCCCGGGTTAACAGAATTCCTTATCTAGAATTTCTGGTTCACAAACTCTTTAAAAATAAAACTTCCTCGATTTGGAATTTAAAATAAACTGGTGACTTGAGACACCATAATTTATTCCAAGTGGCTATTCTGAAATTAAATAAATAATTCCATCTCGGTTAATTTCACTTTAATTGGAAAAACTCCTTTATATACCCCTCGGGTGGTGTAAAAAGGAGGTGTGACAAGAAGCATACAACCATTTCCTCAAATAAAAATACTAGCCAAGTGTGGAAGAATTATATTTTTCTTTTCGTAGAAGAAAAAATCCATTAGGCTAAATATGTTGCCCTTCAATCAAGGAATAGAAAAACCAAATAAGATTAAAAAAAAAATCAGTACAAATAGCCTAACACTATCCATGCAATGGGAATACCGAATATGCTGACTCCAACAGTGTCCCACACAATGAACACATGTAATCTACACTCTACTTTTTAGCTCTATTTGTATGATATTTATTTTAGCTAATTTTGTTCATTTTAATGTGGTGAATCCTGGTGGAGCTCATGCAATCACGTTCGTTAATTTCTTCCTTATTAATACTTCAATGAACAACTTGCACAACAATATATTGTAGCTGCCAAAAAAAAAAAAATATATATATATATATATATATATATATATATATATATATATATATATATTAGGATATCTTTCGCTAAAAAATGAAACAAAATTTTTGCACCAAGTCTAGAGAGGATGGCTGGGTGAAGAAGTCCCAGCGAATCCACTTGAAAGTTCCCTAAAGGTTCGGTCCGAAGACAACACAGGAGAGGTGAAGGATCAGGATATCTTTTTTGTGATAATAAAAATGGGCTCCTTATACAAATAGCCAACAAGATTTTATTGTTTGCTTTTTTAAATTTATATATATTTATTTTTTCTAATTAGTATAAATACATGAATTATTTACGAATATCATACTATACATGAATTATACATCTATTGTACATCCCAAATCATGTGCTAAAGCGACACGGCACAATAATCCTCTACACTTCCGGTGTTTCTTATATTATTAGGGAACATCGATGAAGGTTCCTAAAGTAGTTGAAAATGTGAGTTCTGTTACGATAAATATCAAATTATGGTGGATGTCTACTCTTGTTTCATGATCCTTATCTTAAATGCTTAATGACATATTCAATGACATATTTTGTATGTTTAATGACATATTCCATGACATATTTTCTTCACTTTTTATGCCTATATAAAGGCCTTATAATTGATAGGAAAATACACAGAATTGAAGAAGAAAATATCTTCCTTCTCTCTATCTCTTTTTCTTGTTCATGTTACTAAATTGCTTTCATTTTATAACACGTTATCAGCAAGAGTCTCTAACCAATTGTGTATATATATATATATATATATATATATCTACGCAAATTTTCCTACATCCAGAAAATTTACAATTAGAAGTCATACATATCATCTCATGGTTAGATGTAAAGAGAAAACTACATATGGTAAGTAATGAAACGTAAGAAGGTATGATTATCTTATATTTTGTCATTCCTTTAATATCACATATGCACACAACTTTGTACTACACATGTATTGCATAAGCACATATTAATATTACATCTTTTATATCACATGAATGGATTGAAATTTTCGAAGTTCTAAATGTGAAAATCATAGTAGCAGTTAATTGTTGATATGATGCATATCATGGTAACCAAGGATATGTTATATAAGTTGTCTTGTGCATATTTGTGTGTTAACTATCTTCAATCTATCGTGTCGTTTTTAATATTTTCTTTTACTCGGATGGATATTTTTTTTCCTTTTGGATTTTTGCCCTTGCATATAGTAAAAAAAAAGGAAAAAAAATGGTCATACTCATTAGAAGCATAAATCATCTTGAAGAAAATAAAAAAATTACTTCACGTCTTTATCTAGGTTGATTAATTACTTCTTTGAAATTTGAAAAACAAACCAGCTATTGAGAAAGTATACTTCATAATTTATGATTGTATCATTTGAAAGCAAACAGTGATTAGTATGACTATTAGAAGAGGTATTTTCAAGTATCCATGACCTACTTGATGCTTGCTACTGACTTACCATTTTTAAGTATTTTATATGAATGATGCATAAGCTACAACTGGTAAGTTATTACCTATAGTGTCACTTTTCAGGTAATATAAATGCTGAATTTATGTATTAGTACTGTATATGTGTTGTTACCTATATATTTTACTTTTGATATATTTATTTACTCATTACTTGGTTGAATTGAGTGAAGGAAAGTCATGACGTTAAATCAAATCCAATAGATATGGTATA
>MU735278.1:11004-38462 GCA_026770625.1 Nicotiana glauca
CAAGTGGCGACTCTGAAAAATTTAAATAACTAATCCCGTTCCGACTGTCCTTAAATTGGAAAAACTCCTTTCCCTTCTTTATTATATCCCTTCACGGGGTGTAGTAAAATAAGTGGGGCTTCTTGGTAAAGTAAGTAAAAAGGAGGTGTGACAGAGGGTGTGACATGTCTTGGAGGAAGAAAGCATTATGTTTGATGATACAGATGTGGATGGCGTATTAACTCCACATAACGATGCACTGGTAATATATTTACTTGTATATGAAACTAATGTGAAATGAGTTTTGATTGATACAAGTAGCTCTGTGAATATTATTCTGCTAAGAATTCTATACGAGATGCAAGCGGAAGCCAAATTAGTACCCAAGGTGCATACTTTATCCGGGTTTGACAATTCCAGCGTCGTGACAAAAGGTGAGGTAATATGTACTACATTTGCAGAAGGGGTCGTCAAGGATACAAAGTTTTAGATGGTAGAGATGGAGATGGCTTGCAATATGATTCTCGGAAGACCGTGGATTCATGAGATGGATGTCGTTCCATCAACCTTACATCAAGTTATCAAGTTTCCATCACCATGGGGAATATGTAAAATTCGTGGAGATCAACAGACATCCAGGAGCATCAATTCCGTAGTTGATTCAAGTACGAGAAACGAAGAAAAATGTCAGTTATAGAATCCAGTTGGGGATATCATGATACAAACCTCAACTGAACAAGGGCGAACAGATGTGGACTCAAGGCCCGATGTCATTCAAGAACCAGAGAAAAACAAGAATATAAAAACAACGATTGAAGTACTTGAGGCCGTAGTGTTATATACACAATGGTCTGAAAGGAAAGTTTACATAGGGGCCAATCTAAGCCGGGACATGAAAGGTAAGTTAATTGAATTTCTGAAAACTAACGTAGACTGTTTTGCTTGGTCCCATTCTGATATGATAGGAATACAACTGGAGGTAATGACTCACAAGTTAAATAAAGACCCTTCATATCCACCGATCAAACAAAAGAAGAGAAAACAAGGAGCTTTCAAAAATCAGGTGATTTAAGATGAGATCCAAAAATTACTAAAAATTGGGTCTATCTGGGAGGTGAAGTATCCTAATTGGTTAGCCAATATTGTTGTGGTACCCAAAAAGAATGTTAAATGGCGAGTTTGTGTAAATGACACAAGTCTTAACAAAGCTTGTCCTAAAGACCCTTTTCCATTACCACATATAGATCAATTAATTGATGCTACTGCAGGACATGAATTGTTAAGCTTTTTAGATGCATATTTAGGCTATAACCAGATTAAAATGGATCCTTTAGATGAAGAAAAAACTTCATTTATAACAGACAGGGGGACTTACTGCTATAAAGTAATGCCTTTTGGCCTCAAAAATGCTGGTGCAACGTATCAAAGACTGGTGACCAAAATGTTCCAAGAACACTTAGGAAAAACTATGGAGGCCTATATAGACGATATGCTTGTTAAAACTCAACACTCGAGGGATCATATATCACACTTATCGGATATGTTTCAGATCTTGCGGAAATTCAATATGAAATTGAACCCTAAGAAATGTGCGTTTGGTGTTGCATCAGGTAAGTTTTTAGATTTTCTTATTTCTAACCGTGGTATTGAGGTGAATCTAGCGCAGATTAAAGCCATTGAAGAAATCCCAGATGTACTTACAAATAAAAAAGAAGTACAGAGGTTGACAGGAAGAATTGTAGCTTTGGGAAGATTTATTTTCAAATCATCCAAAAAATGCTTTAAATTCTTTCCAGCTCTTAAAAAGCAAGATCAGTTCGAATGGACTGAAGAATGTCAACAGGCGCTCAAAAATTTGAAGACATACCTGTCAAATCCGTCGTTACTCGCAAGGCCAAAGGCTGGAGAAAGACTGCACATCTATCTTGCTGTCTCAGTAGTAGCGGTAAGTGCTATTTTAGTTCATGAAGACCAAGATAAATAGTCTCCAATTTATTACGTCAGTAAATCATTATTAGATGCGGAGACGCGGTATCCTCAATTAGAAAAGCTTGCACTTGCACTAATTATGGCATCTAGAAAACTAAGACCTTAATTTCAATGTCATCCTATTATCGTAATAACTGCTTATCCATTATGCAACATATTGCACAAGCATGAGTTGTCTGGTAGGTTAGCTAAATGGGATATAGAAATAAGTGAATATGATATAACATACCAACCCAGAATTGCGATACAATCTCAAGTATTGACAGATTTTTTAGCTAATTTTATCTAAGAGATGCAATTAGAAGCGGAAAAAGAATTACAGGTGTTCAACGGGTCTAACCCATAAATCTGGACCTTGTTTGTGGATGGCTCATCTAATGTGAAGGGAGCAGGTTTAGGAATTGTTTTGGTGCTACCTACGGGTGAAACCATTCGTCAGGCCATAAAATGCCATTCTATAACTAACAATGAGGCAGAGTATGAGGCTGTGATTGCAGATTTGGAACTGGCACGTGATCTCTGCATTAATCAAATTGTAATCAAAAGTGATTCGCAGCTCGTGGTTAACTAAATGTTAGGGACTTATACAACAAGGGAAACATGAATGCAGCAATATTTGGAAGTGGTACGAGATTTAATTAGACAATTTCAAACCTGGAAGGTCACACAGATATTGAGAGATGAAAATATTGAAGCAGACGCCTTAGCTAATCTCGTATTTGTGGCAGACGTGGTGAGCAATGAAAATGCTTCTGTAATTCATTTGTTTCATTCAGTACTCGATCCGAACAAAAATAAGGTAAATTTTAATAATTTAACTTGGGATTGGAGAAATGAGATTGTCGCTTTTTTGCAGTATGGTACCGTCCCTGAAGATAAGAAAAAAGCCCATGCGCTTCGGAAAAAGGCTGCACGATATTGTTTAAAGCAGGGTAATCTTTATCGAAAGATGTTCGGTGGTCCTTTAGCAAGGTGTCTCGGACCTTCTCAAACTGAATATGTAATGAGGAAGATACACGAGGGGCATTGTAGAAATCACGCAGGAGGAAGATCATTGGTAAGAACCATGATTAGAATAGGTTATTATTGGCCTAAAATGGAAGAGGAAGCAGAGAATTTCGTGGCTAAATGTGATAAGTGTCAAAGATATGGAAACAACATGCATAGACCTGCAGAACTATTACATCCGGTCATTGTATCGTGGCCTTTTATGAAATGGGGAATGGATATCGTAGGACCATTATCACAAGCAAAGGGGCAGGTAAAATTCCTACTTGTACTAACTGTTTACTTTACTAAATGGGTAGAAGCATGAGAATTTAAACATATACGGGAAAAAGAGGTCAGGGATTTCATTTGGCAAAATATCATATGTCGATTCGGTGTACCAAAGGAAATCGTGTGTGATAACGGCCCACAATTTATAGGTGCTCAAATCACAGAATTTTTACAAAGCTGGCAAATCAAAAGGATTACATCCACGCCTTACCATCCAGTGGGAAATGGACAAGCTGAATCAACAAATAAATTCATTATCAACAATTTGAAAAAACGATTAGAAGAATCTAAAGGTAATTGGCCAAAAGTGTTACCTGGTGTTTTATGGGCATATCACACAACAACAAAAAGAAGCACAGGTGAAACACCATTTTTATTGGTGTATGGGGCTGAAGCATTAGTTCCGGTTGAGATAGGGGAACCAAGCACGAGGTATACACAGACATCAGAAGAAACCAATAAAGAGGAAATGTGCATAAACCTTGACTTACTTCAAGGAAGAAGAGAAACTGCATTGATACGAATGGCAGCCCAAAAACAAGTCATTGAACGATATTACAATCGAAAGGCATGATTAAGATACTTCAAGATTGGGGACTTAGTACTCAAGAAAGTATTTTAATCCACGAAGACAGCTAATACGGGAAAATTAAGCCCAACTTGGGAAGGACCTTATAGGATTCATGGTATTGCGGGAAAAGGAGCATACGAGCTAGAGACTATGGACGGAAAGGTATTACTTCACATTGGAATGATGTCCACCTGAAGAGATACTATTTCTAAAAGAATACCCAAGGTGAGGTATCGACATTTTAAAATTCTATTATTTGAATTGTTAAAATTTTACTAACGATTTTAGATGCTAGGCAAAAATCTAGACCGTACTAAATGATGAATCACGACCTGCAAGGCACGTGGAATAAATTAAAATTCCCGATCTAAGGTTACAACTATTTTGATAAAAATTCAGACGGGTTAAGCAGTCTTCATCTAAAATCGTACCTCCGAGTCTTGTGTGTTTTTTCTTTTAGGGAAAGGACCAAATGAGAGGAACAATCAAGTGTTCGAGATTTCATGCTTCAATGCTCAAACACTTGGGGGACTATGTGATATATATGTAAACAAATGCATAAAGAAGACAAAGAAGATTTAGAAGCAATCAAAAGTTCAAGAAATCAGTTAGTTCAAAATCAAATCACTAAAAGAGTCAAGTGCAGAGCAAAAGCTAATGAAAGATAGCCACGAGCCAAGGCAGGTTAAAAGCAATATACCAAAACAGGTTATAAATAAAAACCTTGTATTTAAAGTACATTTACTAAAACGGGTTATTACATAAAAACCTTGTATTTTAATTCCTTGTTTTAAAAAATCTGTTATGAGAAAAACAGTTACGAAAAAGTTATAGATGTTATTTAAATACATGTAAAGTGTTGCTTAAAACTTGGCAAAGTTCAAATAAAAACTTGTCAAAGATTTCAAGAAACATGTGTATTCCTATTTCTTTTATCGTATGTTAACACCATTATGAAGTTGAGACGTCTTCTTCATTAAGTGTAGAATATAAAAGGGCCCTCTTTTATAATTTATGATTGATTTAAGACATTCATGAGAAAAAGAAATCATTTTATAAAATAAAAATACAAGTTATTCAGTAAATCCTTAAAAATAAAGGCGAGAATAAACAAAATAGAAGTTTAGACAACAGTGGAAACTTCATAGTATTAAAATAGTTTAGACTGAATATGGACTTAGTCATAAATCGAAAAGTTGTTTAAACAAAATACCCCATAAAAGGTCTGGGGACTTAACGTCTTCCACAAAACCCTTAAAAAGACTAAGGGTTACAACCAACCACAAAAAAAAAAAAAGGTATTCAAACTTTTCACTGAGAACTTAAAGGAACTGAAATAGGGACATCAACAGCAGCGGGCTCAACTTGGCTTGAAGGAGTGGGGATACCCGTATCATCTTCAACTTGTTCAGGAGCTTCAGCCACGGGAAAGGAAAAATCTTGGTTTTGCTGAGTCTTCTCGAGAGCCTCCTTGATCTTGGCTAACTCAGATTCTAAGTTAAAATTCTCATGGCTAACTTCAACGAGGGTATCATGGAGAGAATTTCAAAACGCCCAACTCACTTCAATGGCAGTTTTATCTTCAAGGATCTCATAATCTCTTTCCCAATCAGCAATTTCGTTTCTTAATTTTTCATTTTCAGCTAAGGATGATTCATGAGAAGCTTGGAGGGCAGCATGAGAACTCTCTAAGAAGCAAACCTTACCAGAAGATTCCCGGAGGTCTTCTTGGGTTTGAGTCAGTGTTTGTACGAGTTCACCATCATATGCTTCTTTTTCAGCCAAGAGAGCCTTTAACTCTCTAATCTCCTCACTAGCCTTGGAAAATTGCTCAGAAAAAGAGGTTTTAAGACACAACTTCTCTTTACTTGCTTGAATTGAGGAAGCTTTTACAACTGCCAGCTCTGAAGTCAAGGCCCTTACCTGCTGCTCCAAGGTACTTTTATTTTATTCTAAGGTTTCCATATCAATTTGAAGACCGTCACACTGTTCCTTCCAATTATCCGCCTCCATTTGATAGTCACACGTTAATTGCTCCAAAAGGGTAACTCTTTTCATAATCTCAGTTCCATTTAAATTGACTTAACAAAAAATAAAAGGGAAGATGAGAACCCTAAAAATAGGAGAAGGATAAAGTAAAGCTTGAAAAAGGGTACCTTTAAAGAAGCATTCACTATGTCATTCATCAAGGTCAAGGAACTGTGGCTCTCAAGCTTAGCTCTTTCAACTGGACCAATCAAAGGCTTTAGCCACATGTCTTCTTGACCTGATTTGCAGGGACTTCAATGGTGACTTGCCTCATAGCAGCACCTCCACTTGAGGAACCAACCTCAGTATGATGAACCGGTGGAGGGGGAATTGTAGAAGGAGGAACAGTAGAAGTAGTAAAAATAGTTTGGGGAGGAACGGAGATAGCCATGATTAGCAAAGAATGAGTCACAATAACGAAAGTAGAAAAAAAGGCCAGGGGAATTTAATCAGAAATCGGGCCAAAATCTTCACTACCAAACCCGCGGTTAAAAAGCTGCTCAACAGAATCATGAGCAGTAGCGGGAACATCATCAACATCATCGGGGATCACCACCGGGGCTTCAACAGACTCAATAAAAGGAATAGAACGGTGAGGGGATGCATCATCATCAGAAAGAATGCGTCTACGAGCCCGTGGCCTTATTATCAAGGAACCCTCATCTTCCTCTTCTTCAGAATCTTAGTCATCAACGACTTTTCTTTTCAATGAAGAGCCCAAAATTATTTCTTGGGCCCTTTCCAAAGAAATACGAGAAGTCGCGACCGTCTCGACAGTAACCCCTCGAACTGCAAATCCTGATAAAAAGAATGATTAAAACAAGTTAAAAAAAGGCAATATGTGAAATATAAAAAACTCTTACCATGAGTTTTCACTTTTCAACCAAATCGTTGGGAAAAATTCTTCCAAGATCTATCCTCCATTGGGGCAGTATTCAGCAATTTTCCTACCCAAACACGGAAATTGGGAACATCATCCACAATTCCCATGGTTGTTGGAAAAGAAAAGGAAAATTATAATAAATAATCATCAAAAATTGAGTGAAAAAAGGTACGAAAAAAATTACTCACGTGCAAAATTTCTCTTCTCGGGGAAGGGAACATTTTCACCCACCAAACCAACAGTGGGGGCAGCAACAAACCGGGCATACCAGCCACAGTCTCTGTCATCCTTGGGACTAACCATAACTCTTTTGTTCCTTGCTAGAAGAATGAAAACACCATTGCGAAAGAGTTTGGGGGAGTAAAGATGAATTAGATGGGAGAACGTAAAAGGCACACCGACCCTATTAGTCAAATGCCTCAAATAGGCAACAACCCTCCACACTATAGGGCCAATCTGACCTAAACATATATCGAAAAAATGACAGAATTCTAAGATAACAGGGTCGATAGCAGGTTTGAATCCTAAGGTGAAAGGATATGTATAAACAAAGGAAAATCCCGTCAAATAAGAGGTGATTCTATGGTTTGCGTTGGGAATTATGATGGATAAGTCTTGGCTCCAGTGGCACTTTTTACGAACTAAAGAAATCAGACCTTCAGTGATCTGAGTTGGGTAAATATCAGCATGATCTAAAGAAGATACTTTATTTCTAAGAGACTCTATATCATTATAGAAGGAAAATTCTGCGGGAATTATCTCTTCTACTAGGGGTTCACGAAGAGGCTCAGAGGATTCCTTACTTCTAGAGGAAGATCTGTGTGAAGCAGAACCTCTGGTTCTAGAAGAAGGGCCAGAACTGAATGAAGGAATAGAAGAATCACGTATGGAAGAAGACCCTAAATTACGTAGTCTACCACCTCCTCTTCTACTCCTATTAGGGGCAGGAGGGAAGCTATCAACTATGGAGTTTCTTCTAGTGTTAGGTTTGGTGAAGCCATGGCAATACGAGGAAATTGAAAAACAAGAGGTGAATATTCTGAAAGTTTTGAACTTTAAGTGAGAAAGTCAAAAGCAAGAACTATATTTATACTAAGAAGCAACCGTCAAAGGAAAAGGTGCAATGATGGAAAGGTCATAATGAGAACTGTCACTTTGTGTTTAGTGAAGCCGTAAAAAAGCCATAAAAAGCGCTGCAAAACTGCAGACCAATGAAAGGGTGCCATGTGTCATGAGCATTAAATGGAAGTGACAATTGAAGCGTCAAATCAATTATAGCATTGATGGCGGCAAATATTCCCGCTTTAATAAAATCCACTTCCCAAATATTCAATTGATGAATAAATGGCAAGTGGGGGGACTATCTGTATTGGGCAAAATTGAGTTTACGTATTGAAGTGATTGAAAGATGACGTGTCATGGCACATAGGCTGATCAAAGCATGATGAAAAGGAGGCACGAGTTATAACAGATACGAGCGGAAGTACAAGGAGAGGCATGGGTTAATATTCAAAAAATACTCGATGCTCATACTATTTAAGTCCAAAAGCTGAGAAGAATGAACCTGACAGTGCAAGAGAGCCCAGATATAGTATTTAATAAGCATTAAATGCTGAAAACATTAGAGATTCTGTATTAAATTATAATGATTATGTAACGTAGGATTTAATGCCTTTAAATCGTTCATAATGGCCTTATTATGACAAAGGCAAAACGCACAACTTAGAAATAGCTATAAAAAGGAGAAGACTGATCATTTGTAAAAACACAAAATATCAACTAAATATATCAATTCATTTTGCTTTTGCTATCCGAACTTATTGTTATCAATTTCTTTTGCTCATTTCTGATTATCAGTAATCTGAGTTCATCTAAATATAAAGCTTTGATCGAAATTTCATTTTTTGGTTAAACAATATCCGATATTAATGAATCACCAGTAATTTAACAACGAAAAGATGGTTTGTTTGACCAAAATATAGGTTTCTTGGCAAAGCTTAAATTTAGAAGAATCGGGTTACTGATAATCGAAGAAAAGAATTTAAATAAAGAGATTTGGAAGTGATATCAATAGAAAGCAAGAAAATTGAGATATATTGCAATAGTCACCCTCCTCACAACTGATTACATATTCCTCCTTTTATAGGTACCTTTGAATATGTCTAGGAATGTACGTTATGCCTAAGCCATAATGAGGCTATTATGAGCATTTAATAATACTAAATGCTGCGTTACATAATCATTGTATTGAATGCATATATTCCTTAACGGCTTCCATGTTTAATGTCGTATTTCCCCCTTTTTCTTTAACCAGATTCATTCTTCTCATCGCTCATGTGTAAATAAGTTTAAATAGGGACGAGGCATTGAATCTCTCATCTTGTGCCTCTTCCTTCTCGTAGCTGTTCACAATCCTTGAACCGTGACTGATCATCATCTCGTGCCTCTTCCTTCTCGTAGCTGTTCACAATCCTTGAACCGTGGCTGATCATAATTTATTAACTATTCCACGTGTCATGCCACGTCAGTATGTATTTGAATACTATTTTTCCCCAATACAGATAGTCCCCTCACTTTCCATTTATTCATCAGTTTGAATATTTGGGAAGTGGAGTTTCATTAAAGGAGAATTTGTGTCACCATTAATGCTCTGACGAAGTTGACGCTTCAATTGTCACTTTCTTTTAATGCAATTGACACGTGTTACCTTCCCATTGATTGCACTTCTTGGCAGCACTTTTTTAGGCTTTCTTTACGGCTTCACTTTACATGAAGTGTCAGTTATCACCATTATGATTCTTCCATCATCGTACTTTTTCTTTTGCCGGTTACCCATTAATATAAATATAACTTCTCTTCTTGTCTTGTTTTATATAAAGCATACCAAACACTCTAATTTTTTTGAAACCTTCTTTATTTTTTCTTCTCCACTTCAATCTTTTCTGCCATGGCTTCATCTAACCCTAAGAGAACCCTCATTCTGGATAGCTTTCCCAATGCTCCTATTAGGGATAGGAGATGGGGCAGACTCTGTAACCTCAGATCTGCTCGCGTAGTATGTCGACTCCTTCTTCTAGCTCCGGTCCCTCTTCTGGGACTAGAGGTTTACATTCTCAAAGGAGTTCTCTCGTAACAAAGAATCTTCCGAGCCAATTCGTCAGCCTTTAGTTGAGGAAATAGTCCCATCTGAAATTTCCTTTCACCATGATAGAGAATCCCTTAAGACTCAAATTGAATCTTTAGATCGTGCTGACCCTTTCCTACACAAATCATAGAAGTTTTAGCCCCCATATTTCGTAAGGACTGTCATTGGAGTGATGATTTTCCAATTGTCGTTCCTAACCCTAACCAAAGGATTACATCCTACTTAATAGGATTCTCTTTTGTTTACACATATCCCTTTAATCTAGGGTTTAAATCGACCATTGACCCGGTTATTCTGGATTTTTGTCGTTTTCTCAATGTGTGTTTGGGTCAAATTGGTCCGATTGTATGGAGAGCTATTGCTTGCCTGAGGCATCTTGCTAATATGGAGAATGTTGAATTCACCTTTCCGCACCTGATTCATCTTTACTCACCTAGGCTTTTTCGAAACGGTATGTTTGGTTTAGCAGCTAGTAGTAAGAAGGTTTTATTTAACCCCAAGGATGATAAAGATCGTGGCTAGTATGCCCGATATGTTGCTGCTCCCACTGTTGGTTTAGTGGGCGGAAAGAACGTATGCTTCCCGGAGAAGTGAAATTTTACACGTGAGTACTAAATTTTTCTTGTGCCTTTTTATTTTCAGGTTTGCTTGTTTTTCTTAATCTTGTCTCTCTTTCTCTTCAGCAACCATGGACGTTGTGGAACCTGTGCCCAACTTCCGTGGTTGGGTAGATAAGTTACTGAAGATTGCCCCGATGGAGGGTAGATCATGGAAAAATATTTCCCCCTACTATGGCTGGAGAGTTAAAACTCACGGTAAGGATCTTTACTTTCACTTCATCTATATTTAAATATTTTTGGCGTTCTAACTTTTAAACTTCTCTTTACCAGGTTTTGCTATTTGAGGAGTTACCCCAGAGGCCATTTTGGCATCTCGTGATTCTTTAAGTGCTCGCGCTTCTTCAGATCAAGATATTTTCTTGGGATCTGTGAAGAGAAAATCTGTTAAAGATGATGATTCTGAGGAAGAAGACGAGGGTTATCTGGTGTCAAGGCCACGAACCAGGAGACGTATCGTCTCTGAAGATGAGGCTGATGTCTCACCTTACCTATCTCTTTCCGAACCTGTCATTACTCCGGTGATCATCCCTGATGATGACATTTCTCCTTCTCCTGACACTCATGAATCCATAAACCAGCTTTTTATCAGTGGTTTCGATAGCGGGTCTTTAGGACCTGTTCTAAATGAACCCCCTTGTCTTCTTTCACCTCTTATGTTCCTGTAATTGCACCTTTGCCTTCTTAAATTACTACTTTTGCACCTACCTCCACTATTTTTACTCCTTACGTTGCTCCTCCTTCAACAATTTCTCCCCCTGCTGTCCACCGTACAGAGGCGGGGTCTTTGAGCAGGGGTTTTTATATGAGGAGCGTGACTCTTGAGGTTCCCGCCAAAAATAGTCTTTTAAGAAAATCTGGGCAAGCGGATGCTTGGCTCGAGCCTCTGATCAGCCCTATCGAGAAGGCTAAACTTGAAAGCCACACTAATATGACCCTCATAAACGATATTGTCCATGCAACATTGAAGGTATTTTCTCATCTTCTTTTCTTTAGTCTTTTGATTTTTGGAATCATAACCTTACATCCTCTTCTTTTTGTTTGTGTAGGACAACCTCATTGGTACTGAACTAATGACCCGAGTATCTCTTTTGGAGAAATTGGCTCGTGATTTAGAGAAGACGGCTCATGATGCTGAGGAAGCTTCCCGTGGTTCTCAATTGGAGGCAGACAACTGGAGGGGCCAGTTTGAAAGTATTCAAATTGATATGGAGAACTTGGAGGAGAGGAAAAATACCTTGGAAAAGCAAGTTCAAATATTAACTTCCGAGCTGGCAAGAATTAAGGCCACTTCAAGCCAATCTGAGATGGAAAAAGAGCGCATTGAATCTTCTTTCTCACAACAATTGTCCAAGATCAGCGAAGAAAATAAAATTTGAAAACTTTGCTGGCCCAGAAGGAAATGCACGCAGGGGAGCTAGCTCAAAACCTTTCGCGGGTTCAGGAAGAACTACGAACTTCTGCAGACAAGGTTCATGCCTTAGAGAGTACTCATGATGTTCTTCAATCATCTTACAGCTCTATTTCAGCTACAAACGAGGAACTTAAGAGAGAATTGGCTGCTTGGGAGAGAGATTATGAACTTCTCAAAGAGTCAACCAACGTTGAGGTAAGTTGGACCTTCTTAAAATCTCGTCGTGACATCTTGGTTGAGATGAGTCAAGAAAATTTTAATTTGGAAGCTGAATTAGCCAAGGTGACTGAGGCCATTGAACGAGCACAACAACCACAAGACTTTTCGTCTCCCGAGGTTGAAGTTACTATGACGGAAACCCCTCTAGTTGACACTCCCACAGTTAAAGCTCCCGTAACTAGTGAAATGGCCACGATTGTCATACTTTCCACGAGTTCATCTGTGCCTCCTACTGTAAGTCAAGTTGAGACTTTGTCAGTTGATATTCCTACTGCTGCGGTTGAAGATCAACTCTTGATTGCTGATGATGCTGCTTAAGTTGAGCCCGCTGATGATCCTTCTTCAATTCCTTCTTCTTAAGAAGTTTTTATAACTGTTTCGAATTCCCTTTTTGTAGGTCCCAGTATGGAAAACTATGTTTAAGATTTTGGGTTTTATGTAATAATTTCTTTCTCTTTTTGTTTGTAACCGAATCCCGGTTTGTTAGTTACAAGTCCCCAAGTTTTGTTAAAGGGGTAGTTTTTAGTATGAACAACTCGATGACTAAGTTTATACTTAGTCTTTAGTTTTTAAAATATTGAGAAGTTGCCTTTAAACTTTCACCTATTCTATTTGTGCCTTTTATTTCCAAGGACTTAGAGAATAAACTGCATTTTTATTCTTTGAAAAATGCTTCCATCAATCTCATGAATAAATATCATGAGTTTTATAAAAGAGGGCCCTTTTATATTTTAACACTTGATGAAGAAGACGTCTCAACTTCCTAATGGTGTTTATTATACGATAAAAGAAATAGGAACACACATGTTTCTTTGCAACAACTTAGACACGTTTTCATTTCTGAACTTTGACAAGTTTTTATTAATCCTGTACATGTATTTGAATTACATCTATAACTTTCTCGTAACTGTTTTTCTTGTAGCAGATTTATACAGAAAGAATAAAAATAGATACGGGGTTATTCTTTATAACCCGTTTTAGTACATAGTTTTTACCCTAACCATTCTAAGGTGCCTTGGGTTCCCTTGACTTCAAAATATTAGGAAGGGTTTTGAGAGGTGACTCCATTGTTCTCATGGGAAAGAACACTATGATGTATGCTATGACTCCTTAACTTCCACTCCGTACTTGACTCTTCTTAGGCTTGATTTTTGCTCAATCTTCATTGCCTTTTATATACACGTGACTTCATATTCTATGTAGTCCCCCAAGTATATTATGAAGCCTCGAGCACTTGATAGTCTCTTTCAACTGGTCCTTTTCCTGAAAAGGAAATACATACGGGACTCGGGGGTGCGATTATAGATGAAGACTGCTCAGCCCGTTTATATTTCTATCAGAATAATTGTAACCCTGGGCCAGGAATTTTAGTTTATTCCATTTTGTCTTACAGGTCGTGACTCATCATTTAGTACGGGTGAGCGTTTTGCCTAGCATCTAAAATCATTAGTAAAATTTTAACAATTCAAAAAATAAAATTTAACATGGCGATACCTGACCGTGAGTTTTCTCTTAGAAGTAATATCTCTTCAAATGAACAGCATTCCAGTGTGAAAGAAGGGCCTTCACGTCCATTGTTTCCAACTCATATGCTCATTTTCCTGCAATATCACGAACTCTGTAGGGTCCTTCCCAGGTAGGACTTAGTTTGCCTGCACTGGTTGCCTTTGTAGATTGAAAACCCTTTTTAAGCACGAAGTCCCCAATTTTGAAGTATCTCAGGCGTGCTTTAGTGTTGTAATAACGCTCGATCACTTGTTTTTGTGCGGCCATTCTTATTAATGCAGCTTCTCTCCTGCCTTCTAATAAATCTAAATTGACCCACATCTCTTCGTTATTGGACTCTTGTGCTTCTTGTGAGAATCTTGTACTTGGTTCTCTTATTTCTACTGGGATTATTGCTTCAGCTCTATAAACCAAAGATAAGGGCGTTTCACATGTGCTCGTTTTCGTTGTTGTGCAATATGCCCACGAAACTCCGGGTAACACTTCAGGCCAATTTCCCTTTGATTCCTCTAATCGCTTCTTTAGATTATTAATAATCACTTTGTTTGTTGATTCTGCTTGTCCATTACCCACTGGATGATAAGGTGTAAATGTAATCCTTTTTATTTGCCAACTTTCGAGAAACTCTGTGGCTTGAGCTCCGATAAATTGAGGACCATTGTCACATACGATTTCCTTTGGTACACCGAATCGACAGATAATGTTACACCAAATGAAGTCTTTGACCTCCTTTTCTCGCACCTATTTAAATGCTCCTGCCTCCACCCATTTAGTGGAATAATTAGTAAGTACGAGAAGAAACTTTACCTGTCCATTTGCTTGAGGCAATGGTCCAACTATGTCCATTCCCTATTTCATGAATGGCCATGGTGCAATAATCGGATGTAATAATTCTGATGGTCGGTGCATATTGTTACCATATCTTTGACATTTATCGCATTTAGCCACGAAACCCTCCGCTTCTTCTTCCATTTTGGTCCGGTAATACCTTGCCCTAATCAAGGTTCTTACCAGTGATCTTCCTCATGTGTGATTCCCGCAGTGCCCCTCATGTATTCCCCTCATTACATAGTCCGTCTGAGAAGGTCCGAGGTATCTTTCTAAGGGGCCACCAAATATTTTACGGTAAAGATTTCCTTATTTTAAATAGTAGCGAGCGACCTTTTTTTGAAGTACGTATGCTTTCTTTTTGTCATCTGGGACGGTACCATACTGTAATAAAGCAACAATTTCGTTTCTCCAGTCCCAAGTTAAATTATTAAAGTTTACCTCGTTCTTATCAGGTTCGAGAACTGAATGAAATAAATGAATTACTGAGGCGTTTGCTACATCTGCTGCGGATGCAAGATTGGCTAAGGCATCTGCTTTAACGTTTTCATCCCTTTGAATTTGGATGACCTTCCAAGTTTGAAACTGCTTTGTCAATTCCCGTACCTTTTCCAAGTATTGTTGCATCCTTGTCTCTCTAGCTATATAAGTCCCCAACATTTGTTTAACTACCAACTGAGAATCACTTTTGATCACCACTTGACTTATAACAAGTTCTCGTGCCAATTCCAAACCTGCACTCATAGCTTCATACTCTGCTTCATTATTAGTTATAGGATGACATTTAATTGCCTATCGAATAGTTTCGCCTGTAGGTGGTACTAAAACGATTCCTAATCCAGCACCTTTTACGTTAGATGAGCCATCGGTGAATAAAGTCCATGTTCCTGGATTAGCCCCATTAAGTACATGAGCTTCTTTTTCAGCTTCTAACTACATCCCTTGGCTAAAATCAGCCACGAAATCAGCTAATATCTGGGATTTTATTGTTGTTCTAGGTAGGTACGTGATTTCATATTCACTCAGTTCTATGGACCATTTGGCTAACCTTCCTGACAATTCATGTTTATGAAATATACTACGTAAAAGGTATGCAGTTACCACAACAATGAGATTACATTGAAAATATGGTCTTAACTTTCTAGATACCATGATTAAAGCAAGTGCCAGTTTTTCCAGTTGTGGATATCGTGTCTCTGCATCTAATAAAGATTTACTAACATAATAAATAGGAGATTACTTACCCTGTTCTTCACAAACTAAAATCGCACTTATCGCAACTTCTGAAACAGCATGGTATATGAAAAGTTTTTCCCCGAATTTTGGCTTTGCTAGCAAAGGTGGGTTTGATAGGTAAGTCTTCAAATTTCTAAATGCCTGTTGACACCCTTTATCCCACTCAAAATGATCCTGCTTTTTAAGTGCCGAGAAAAATTTAAAACATTTTTCTGATGATTTAGAAATGAATCTTCCCAATGATCCAGTCTTTGTACTTCTTTCTTGTTTGAAAGTGTATCGGAGATTTCTTCAATAGCCTTAATCTGTGCAGCATTTACTTCAATACCTCGGTTAGAAAAAAGAAAACCTAAAAACTTACCTGATGCCACACCAAATGCATATTTTTCCGTATTCAACTTTATACTATATTTTCGCAAAATTCTAAAAGTTTCAGATAGATGCGATATATGATCTTCTGCATGCTGAGTCTTAACTAGCATATCATCTATATATACCTCCATAGTCTCACCTAGATATTCTTGAAACATTTGAGTGACTAACCTTTGATAAGTTGCTCCTGCATTCTTGAGACCAAAGGGCATTACCTTATAACAACAAGTCCCCCTGTCTGTTATGAAAGAAGTTTTTTCCTCATCTTCTGGATCCATTTTGATTTGATTATAACCTGAGTAAGCGTCTAAAAACTTAATAGTTCATGCCCTACAATAGCATCAATTAATTGATCTATGTGTGGTAAAGGTAAAGAATCTTTTAGACAGGCTTTATTAAGATTTGTGTAGTCTACACAGACCCGCCACTTACCGTTCTTCTTAGGAACCACGACAGTGTTAGCCAACCAGTCAGAATATTTTACCTCACGAATTGAACCGATTTTCAGCAATTTTTGAACTTTTTCTTGAATCACCTTATTCTTGAACGTTCCTTACTTTCTTTTCTTTTGCTTGATTGGAGAATATGAAGTATCTTCATTTAATTTGTGAGTTACAACCTCGGGCGGTATTCCTGTCATGTCAGAATGGGTCCAAGCAAAATAATCTGCGTTAGCTTTTAAAAATTCAATTAACTTATGCTTTACCTCCGAGCTGAGGTTGACTCCTATATACACTTTCCTCTCAGGCCAGTGTATAAATAAAACCACAGCCTCTAATTCCTCAATGGTTGTTTTGATGTTGTCATTCTCCTCTGAATCTTGAATTGTATCAGGTCTTGAATCCACATCTATTTGCTCTTGTTCAGTTGAGATCGATGTCGTATCTCCCCCCCTCCCCCCGAATTCTGTAATTGTTATTTATCTCCACCCTTGTCAGTTGAATTTGCAACGGAATTGATGTTTCTAGAAGTTTGTTGATCGCCTATGATTTGACATATCCCCCAAGGTGATGGAAATTTAATAACTTGATGTAATGTTGATGGAATAGCATCCATGTTGTGGGTCCATGGCCTCCCCAAAATCATGTTATAAGCCATTTCCATATCTACGACTTGAAATTTGGTATCTTTCACAACGCCTTCCACGAATGTACTAAGATTGCTTCTCCTTTTGTTATGAGATTAGAGTTGTCAAATCCCATCAAAGTATGCGCTTTGGGATTAATTTATCCTCAGCTTGCATCTCGCACAATACTCACATCAAAATAATATTCACAGAACTGCCTGGATCAATCAAAACTCGTTTCACGTTAGTATCATATACAAGTAAAGATATTACCAGAGCGTCGTTATGCGGAGCTAAGAGACCCTCTGCATCCGTATCGTTGAATGTAGTATTCTCTTCTTTTAGCACCTGTCGCAACCGCTTTCCATGAGTGATTGATATCTTGGAGGTTTTATTAGTTGCGATATATGAAACACCATTGATATCTTCTCCCCCACTTATAACATTGACGGTTCTTTTGAGCAAGGGCGGTTTTGGAGGCTCTTGTCTGTTGATTCATATACGCTTACTTACCTTTATCACTAAATAGCTCAGTGAGATACCCTTGCTTTAATAAATGATCAACCTCACCTTGCAAAAATCTGCAATCTGCGGTTTTATGACCGTGGTCGTTGTGAAATTCACACCAATGATTAGGGTTTCTTCTGTTTGGATTTGATCTCATCTCCTTGGGCCATCGCACCTTATCTCCCCATTCTCCTTAAAACAACAACGAGTTCAGAGGTCGTTACATTAAAATTTTAACCACCAAACCTTGCTTTTAAACTTCCGTCATTGTCATGTGGTCCACGCGAGTTCCGATCATCTCCGAACCTTGATGAGGAGCTTCCCTTATTCTCGATTTGTGATCGTACCTTTGATTATCTTGCCTTGACCGTGAGTCTTTCCTCGCAGGTCCCATATAAGGCTCGTACCTGTTTTTACCAGATCTTTTTTCATTTTCCATACGTCTTGAACTTACTTTTTCTTCTGTTTTATGTCGTAAAATGATATCATCTTCAATCCTCATCTTTGTACTGTATCTATTGTAGACATCATTCCACGTTGTTGCTGGGAATTCACGAAGGCTTTCTTTGAGTCGCCTCGTGGCTTCTAAACTCTTCTCATTCAAATTGCCGGTGAAAGCAATGGCCGCCCAATTGTCAGGTACTCGTGGCAGTGTCATTCTTTCCCGTTGAAATCTATCTACGAATTCTCTAAGCAACTCTGAATCACCTTACTTGATTTTGAAGATGTCTTCCATTCTCTTTTCAACTTTTTGATCTCCCGAGTGTGCTTTAATAAATAGATCTGCAAGTTCAGCAAATGAATTTATAGAGTTTTCAGGTAAAAGAGAATACCATGTTAAGGCCCCTTTAGTGAGTGTTTCACCAAATTTCTTGACTAGAACTGATTTAGTCTCCTGCTTAGTCAGATCGTTGCCCTTGACGCCTGTTGTGAATGTGGTAACGTGATCTCGCGGGTCTGATATACCATCTTACTTTGGAATGTCAGGCATCTTAAGCTTCTTTGGAATTGGGAGGGGGGAGGCACTTGGCTTCCATGGTTGTTGAGAATATTTATCTATATCTACCCCCTTAATCACAGGTGGTACTCCAGGTATTTGTTCCATGCGCTCATTTTTCTCCTTAAGCTATTTTTGTAAAGTTAGTACAAGATTTTGTAAATCAGTATTAATTGGATTACCTGGGTCTCCCTCCTGCGTTTCACTGGGGGTTCCACCACTGCCGGAATTAACTAATCCAGAACGAGGATTTTCCAAAGTATTGTTGTTTGGAGTAGGTGTGGGTGGAGCAGCTTGGCTAACAAAAGTCTGAAGAGCTTTATTGACTTGCGAGGCAATAAGTTTTTTGTAGGGAAACATTCATAGCCTCTTCCTTCGTGAACTGACCACGTTCTTCTATGTGATACCCATCAAGCTCACGAGATTGATGTGGTGAGCCATGAGGGGTTGGATCTTGATTGTCATTATTCTGAGGATCTCCCTGATTTTGCTGGTTGATTTGATTTGAGTGTTGTCGTTGTTGTTCGACATAGTTGATTCAATATAGAAAATTAAGTTGAAATATAGTTGATTATCAGTTTTCCGGTAACGGAACCAATCTGTTTGACCAAAAAATAGGTTCCTTGGCAAAGCTTAAATTTAGAAGAATCGGGTTACTGATAATCGAAGAAAAGAATTTAAATAAAGAGATTTGTAAATGATATCAACAGAAAGCAAGAAAATTGATATATATATTGCAATGGTCACCCTCCTCACAACTGATTACATATTCCTCCTTTTATAGGTACCTTTGAATATCTCTAGGAACGTACGTTATGCCTAAGCCATAATGAGGCTATTATGAGCATTTAATAATACTAAATGTTGCGTTACATAATCATTGTGTTGAATGCATATATTCCTTAACGGCTTCCGTGTTTAATGCCGTATTTTCCCCTTTTTCTTTAACCATATTCATTCTTCTCATCACTCGTGTGTAAATAAGTTTAAATAGGGACGAGGCGTTGAATCTCTCGTCTTGTGCCTCTTCCTTCTCGTAGCTATTCACAATCCTTGAACCGTGGCTGATCATCATCTCGTGCCTATTCCTTCTCATAGTTGTTCACAATCCTTGAACTGTGGTTGATCATAATTTATTAACCGTTCCATGTGTCATGCCACGTCAGTATGTGTTTGAATACTATTTTTCCCCGATACATGGTTACCATTTGATGGCTTGCAATGTTTTTCACTTTTTGGTGTCTTTAACATTCTTGTCCATGGGAAAGGTGGGTAATATAGTTCCTCTATAAATTAACTCCCTCATTCCCTTGTTTTCCTCTAAAATTGAAGATTTCAAGTCAAATTGGCTCTCGTTATAAAGTTCAGGATAGCACAACTTGTGGTCTACAATCCTACCTTATAAAACAACTCCTGAGTTAAAAAGAAAGTCTTTATTTATGTTTATAATAAAGAATTTTACCTAGGAAATATGATTTTGAGTTGAGAGAGTCCTTTGATCAATTCATATGATTTCTCATCACTACTTTAACAATTTGTTATTCAGGAGGTGTCAGGAGATTTGCATTTACACTCGTTTTTTGGGTCACATTTTAACTTACACCTGTTTTGCAAAAAAATTGCAAGCGTACCCATTTTTCGCGTAAACTTCAGGCATACAGACCTGAAGTAGCAAAGGCAATCACGCAAACTTCAAAAACTTCAGCAGAAGATGCTGAAGTTATTTAGTTCATTTGTAAAATTTCAGCACTAAATAAGCTGAAGTTTTTTGTCGTGGATTCATTAGTTTTGTCATAAAGCTTTTTAAAAAATTTCAGCAGAAGATGCTGAAGTTATTTAGTTTATTTGTAAAAACTTCAGCACTATATAAGTTGAAGTTTTTGAAAAAGCTTTCTAACATACTAGATAAATAATCACCTTATTATTTCATAGTGTATTACTACTATAAAATAATCAGATTACCAACAATATCTATATCATAAATTTGGGAAACAATAAACGTAAAAAGCACAGAGAAAAGCAGTTCACCCCAAGCATTGTGATTTAAGTATCTGCACACATACAAATGATGAAGCGAAGTATCACATTATTAAAAATAAGATGTTCTAAGAGACTAACAAAGAAAGGAGAAAGAAAGGAGCGCACAAGTAGCAGGAAGAAGTAGGCGCTTGAAGTTGTAAAAATTAGGATATAGATTAAATAATTTTAAAAATATGGGTATAAGTTAAAGGGGGCGACCAAATAGGACGCCTCAGTGCAATTTTTACGGAGGTGTCTCCTTGTTGGGCTTCCTAGAGAGATGATATTAGGAATTTTTACCTCATGTAGCAAAGGTTAATATTTATTTATTTTAAATAAATACCCTTTAAAAAAATTATATTCTATAGCTAGCTTTTGATTTTTATAGCCAAATATCTATTTATGGTCACCTCCTACCCTTAAGCCATAAAATATGCTTTGTAGTATTTTTCTCTCTCATTCTTTAGATTTTTCTCCACCCTCTCTCTAATGCAGTTTTTCTCCATGAATATAACCATGATTTTCCATTGATTCATCTCCATTGTCGAACGAAATTTTCATTGTCAGTGACCTGGGGCTCTGAATCACTGTCGAAGTTGAACCATATCTTCAATTTTCTAAACTATACTTTCAGGCTGCCCCTCGAACTATATCTTCAATTTTCTGAACTATACTTTCAGGCTGCCCCTCGACGGCGGCCTTTGTTAAACCAGGTATCGATAAGGACCCATTAATGTGTATGGCTAAACTGACAAAGCCGAGGTTCTAAGCATGATTCGGGCTCGTGGAATCATAAACTCTTTCCCTGGATGGTTCTTTATCCCTTTGTTGTCTTTACTTGCTCAGATTCAAATTATTCAAGCTAGTTAATTCCAAACATTGTATCATTATATTCTATTGGTAAAATAACACCATAATACATGGCTAACGTGATGGATGACTCGTGGCGAGTATCTCCTAGTGGGGTGTCTAGACGTCATTAACCCTTATAGCCAGTGGCGATTTGGGGTTTTTGCTTGACGATGGATTCGCCGGAAATTAGGGTTTGTTCTTGAACAAAGACGACGGAGTTTGGAGCTGAGCAACTTAATTTTGTTGTTAATATATTTCAATGTATTTTCAACGTATCACGCTGTATTTTTATGTATTTCATTATCTTTTTTTCATTGTAATTCAATGTATCTCACTGTATTCCATGTATTTCATTGTATTCACTGTCTTTCATTTCATTGTATTTCAATGTATCCCGCTGTATTCTATGTATTTCATTGTATTCACTGTCTCACTATATGACATGAATGTATTCATATATTTTTTTAATTAATATAATTTATGTATTCAGATGTATTTTATAATTTCTCTGAAGAATGCTATATTTCTGGGATATTTTTCGGTTGAAAATCTTTTTATAACTGAAAATACAAAATTTGTGTATTGTAATTGAGTTTGTTGAGTTATATTAGGAGTCAATTATGTTAATTGATTCACTGTCCGCTTAAAAACAGTGTAATCCCCTATTTCACGCCGTGAATACAGTCGAATACAATAATCTGTCCAGTTGTAATCCCATATTTTACTCCATGAATACAGTCGAATACACTCGAATACAACAACTGATTAGCTGAACTTCCATGATTCACGCCTATTTATTTATGAATACAGTAGCTTAAATACATCTAATACGTCTTATAATAACAGAAAACGTATTTACAATCTGTAATATAGCAAATACTATCTACAAATAGCTAATTACCACTAAAAGATAGTGCTTTATGAAAATTTCTCACATTAATGTGAACTCATCCAAATGATGGCCCATTTCGAGAAATGGGACTAACCATTACTATGACTTTAAGCGTTTAACAATTTAAATATATATATATATATATATCTTATTTTACAACAAAAGTGTTTATGCAATTTCACAATTATACTGCGTACTCTGAAATTTAAAAAAAAGAGGAACTTCAAATGTGATTTCCAGCCATATAAGCAAGTTGAGAACGGGCCTAATTGTATCTGTGCCTTTTGCCTTAAGTTCCGTCTCATAAACTTCTTTAAGTTCTCATTGATTCATTGAATTAACATTAAGATATACTGACTTATTTTGTTGTTTACATGGTTGAGTAAAAAAGATGAACATTTTTTTTTTTTGGTGTAAAGAAAAATATTATTAATTTCTTTTTCTTATAATCTTCTAATTTTAAGGAGTTCAAATTAATCAAGCAAAGAAACTCGTTCCCAAAAATAGTTTCTACAAGATGGAGCTGTAACTAGTCGTAAGGTGGCGTGTTAAGCGCCCCACAAATTGTTAGGTTTACATAGTAGATAGAAAAGCAAATTAATAAAAAATATATTTGTAAATTTTATAAAACTCAAACGAAAAATATAAAATTAATAATAAATATACTTTAGATCGCCAAATACTAAAATATAAAGCAATATATTATGAGTATGTACAACTAACAATCAAAAATATAAAGCTCTAGGAGACGTACTTAGGATACTAGAACAATCCAAAGTGTAACTACTTTGGTTATAGTCCATGAGATTTATAACTCTCGTGATCGTCTCGAATGTTTTAAGGTTGTTTTTTTTAATTATACGAGTTTTCGACTAATTTTAACTATATCTTCAAAAATTAATATACTAGTTTTAGGATACGCGCGATGCGCGTGTACCCTATAACAATGTGTATAATCTTTTTTTAAATTAAGATCTTGAAAATAAAATTTACACAAAATATAAACACTTGAAAAGCATTCCCTTAGTTTGATTTAATTTTGTATTTAAATGATCATCTAGGTACCATGTATTCTAGATATGTCAACTATAAAAAAAATAAACAATTAGTAACGAATAAATTATGTGGTTAATAAAAATTTGTGCTAATCCTACGTAGTGATGAATTAGAGATAGATTATTTAAAAAATCCTATTAGCTACAATTTGAATTTCATAGCTAATTCTTATTTTTTAGTCAAATTATGTAATAAGTATCTTAGTAATAATATTAGTTTTTTTTTAACCGAAACTTTTTCCATCTATTTAACGTTTTTATGCATTAGGTAACTTAGTTAATGTTGTAAATTCAATTATGGTATTAAACTTTTATTACAAATATATTATTATTATTTTCCAACAATAATTACTATTTCAAAATCTAATGGTAGATATAAGATATAGTTCATAGCAATAAGAATAGAAACTAACAGATTCAACAGCAAGGCTGCTAAAGAAATATGTATGCTTTAAAAGTTTAAATTTTTAAAAAAACCAATAATTCATAAGAAAGGAAAATAAAAATGTAACATTGGTCTTGTTCTTAAAGGAGAAAGAATTAAAAAAAAAAATCACAAATCGTGGGCTTCCCTTATTGGAAAAAGAAACTTTTCTCCTACTTTTTGTATTCTTTTTTATTGTCTTAATATTTTTTTTCTTATTAGGAAAATATATCAAATACGGAATTATATTTGGACAAAACTATTTGATTTTGAACTCCTAAATAGTAGGAAAGTTTGTTGAATTTACAATTTTATCCAATGTAGAATATATTTTTAAGGGGTAAAAAAGACGAACGATATTTCGCCAAGGTCCGCACATTGCGCGTGTATCCTATATCATTGCATACAAAACTTTAAGATTAGTCATAATGAAATATTCTTTATAAACTAATTAAAAAAATTACAAATAAAAGTATAAGTGCCTAAAAAAATGAAGAAATGCTGTCCCACAACTGTCATTTGATGCCTTATTATTGGATCCATTGAAACTAAATTACAATGAATTTTAATTTGCTAGGTGAAATCTCTAGGTTCTTACTACTTAACATAATGTGCTTTTGAAATTATGAGAAAGTAGACAAAGAAAATTTATATAAGGTAAAATTATATGTAGTTCAAATAGACAAAGAAAACTTTATTAATAAAATAAAGATTCCTAATCCACAAATAAGTTCAAAAGGCTCATTTTTCACCCATTATATTTTATAAAAAAATTAGTCCTCATAATTTAGTACCGAAACTGGTCTAACTTTCCTACGTCAAAACTTTATTAACTAAAGAAAATTAAAACTTATAGGCGTAATTTTATTATAACTAAAAAAAGCTCATCGGAAACCTAAAAGAAGAAATTTGAAAACCTCATCGGAAACCTATAAGAAGAAATTTGGTACTCCTAAATATAAATGGAGTTGAATTAAAAACTTTCTTAGTTTATAAAATATTAGGAGAATAATTAAATGACTATCCTAGATAGTAAGAAATTCATTAAATGACTATTCTCAAATATTAGGAAAATAACAACTTTCCTTGTTTAAAAATAATTAAATGATCATTCCTAAATAGTAGGAGATTAATTAAATGACTATTTGTAAATATTAAGAAAATAACTATTTCGTCTAGTGTGAACTAAAATTTTAAAGTGTAAAAAAGACGAACGATATTTCGCTAAGGGGCTTTGTGCTTTTAATATAATATAGATTAGTATCTAGATCTGGGCTAGGTGCACCGGCATGTTCTGTAAGATCATCTTAGTAAACTGTATTATGTATGCTTTCTTATTAAACACTATTATAATTGAAATAACAAAAGATAAATAGAAGCGGGCATAGCTCAGTTGGGAGAGCGTCAGACTGAAGATCTGAAGGTCACGTGTTCGATCCACGTTCACCGCATATACCTTTTTTTGTCTCTTCATATGACTCGTGAATTATCGTCCATTTGCTTGCTTTCGGCATTGCTACTGGAATGTGTTTTTGGCCATTCGAATGTTAAGTTGTTCACTAGAACTGGAATGGTGATAGACAATGGCCAATTAACGGATAAGATATTTCCTCTGTTTTCTTGAACTAATTGCTGCACACGGCTTTGATTAGATGTATTCCTAAATTTTCCAGAATATTTGGCCAAATATTTATTAGTGTCAATATTGAGTCAGATCTAAACTAGCAAGTCGCAACTCATCCAAAAATCACACATTGTCAGCCAACTTCAATCACTTATTCACGTATTACAAATTATAACCTATATACTCCGAGTTCATTAGCTCATTATAAACTCAAAGGCCTAAAAGATGAAAGCTACAAAACTGGAACACGTACTCAATTGTTTACAGCAATCGATCGATAGGACTAATTAATGTCTATATATCTCTACCTTTGCACTACTTCAACAGCAGTACGATGCAAATACGGAAAATTTTCCAACAAATCAACAGTAAGCATGGATGTCTTCGGCCGTGGCAGTCGGCTTGAATATTCTTCAGTTGATAATTGAGGTTTAGCAGTAACACGTTCAGATGTTTTAAGCCACTTAGCTTGCATGTATTTTTGCTTCCGCCATGGCCCCATATGCATTTTCTTCTCTTTCATGCATTTCTTAGCAGCATTGCACAAAATCTTGATTACTGACATTAATCTTTCAATTTTTCCAACAAACACTTCTGGTAGGCATTTCACCAGTCGATTGTACTCTTCGCTTGCCTTCGCTATTTCAAACTCGCCCCCAAAATTTAATTCAATAATAACCCTTACTTCTCCTCTTTTAGGGTTGGAATTGTCCACCACGTCTATGAATGTATGTTCACCTGTGACATGGTAGATGAACCAGTGATAGTTCAAGATTTTTGATTCATGCTAGCTAGTGGCAGGTAAAAGAATATATACTTTTTAATAAACTTATTAGTTTCATGGATAAAAATCATGTTGTACTTCACGTGCAGGGATTTTTTACAAAAATAACCATGAATTGTTTTGATATGGAAAGTGTGACTTGAAAAGACTGATCAGAAAATTAGACCAACTTAGCCTTGAGGCCAGCCACAATCAAACAATTATACGTTTATTGGAAAGAGATATATTGGTTTCGTGTATTATATTTGATTGATAGTAATATTATTTTCTTTATTCGAAGTAAACGTCAAGAAAATAATGAAGATATTTTAGATAGATATTAATGGTAGCATAGATGAGTTAGGTGATGAAGCTGTTATAATATTTAAAGCTGTCACGATATATATCTAAAAAAGCATTGTCTTTTTACTTGATCTTTTCAAATGACATACAAAAACGTCCATGTCAATTTATAATATTCTAAAAAATATTGTTAATTACCTGAGGGAATATCTGGTGAGCTCCTCCATTTAGACTTGCAAATTGCAGAATTGAAACCTGTATTTTGTAGACGACTACACACCTCTTTCATGAGACAGTTGTGGCAGCCATTATTGACCATTTTACAGCTGCAATTAGAGCAGCCATTTTCTGCTGAGTGCTTTGCCTCTTTTATTGTTTCTTTAGTAATGCTTCTGAGTTGTGACTCTAATGGCGTCGTCCGGCATAATACAGACTGCAAATACATAAATAAATAAATAAAAACAAATAAAATTTGAGTTAACAGTACATATGTTCCAAAATAGCTTGAAATTTCTAATTCAATTGTTTCCGTTTTGTAGTTTTTTTTATTGCACTACAACTATTTACTTTTCCATTTTCTGTTTTAAATTTGCGACGACTCGCACCATAGGTGAAGTCATGAAAATTCTGCTACCGGGTGTCGTAAAAATCCAAAAATTCGAACCAAATCAAACATCAAAAAAATCGATACTTTTTTGTTTGATTTGATTTTAGTTGTAAAATTTAAAAATCGATCAAATTTGATTTGATTTTGGTTTTAATTAAAAAAACGAACCAAACCGAATATAGAATTAGTTATTTTAAATTTATTATTATACGTATATATACGTATATATATATATATATATATATATATATATATATATATATATATATACACACAAAGTTTTA
>MU735279.1:4219-15524 GCA_026770625.1 Nicotiana glauca
GACGGCCACCGTAGTCGTATCAAATGACCCGAAAATATTACGAAGAACTACCAGCCCACAACCCTACATATATATGGTGTTTCTCCATAACCTTACTCCTACAAAACTCCACAAAACAGTAATAAAACACGCAGCCCAATAGCAACACAAAACAGTCCACAAAACAGCCCGCTACAAGTGAATAACTCGAACTCACGGCTTCCGATCACCGTCCCGCGAGTTCTTACATGTATAGAACGAATTACCATGAATTCACAGCAGAATAAATGTATGAAAGATAGCAGTAAACTCACATTACTTGTTGGATAACTCAGCCTTTATCTTGGTTCTTCAAACTCTAGGGTTTACCCCCAATTTGAACTTGAAAGAGAGGGAAAATTAATTAGGGTTTGTGGATAATTTTTGGGAGGAAGTTTGCAGGGGTTTAGGTCTGGTTATTTTGTGAAATATAATAAGGGATATATTGCAGAAGATAAGCCTTTTAATGGGCTTTTTGTCTGACCCGAAATTGCCTCTTTTTGGGCCATCATTTAACCAAGTAGGTGACCCACCTACTTGTCACCTAGCAGCTTGTGCAGTCTCGCAAAAAATGTCTATATCTCTCTATTCCAATGTCGTATTAATAAACGGTTTAATGCGTTAGAAACTAGACTCATACATATTCAATTTGGTGGGTATATCACCCCGTAATTCCAAGTATATTGGGAGAAAATCTTAATAACATTTGACCTAAAGTTTAAGTAAAACTATGAACCTAAGTTGCGACAACTTTTGTCGACTTTTATTTCATAACTCGTTTGATTTCAAGACTTATGATACGGATATTATATGATTAAAATACCTTAAAACATGACCTTCTGAGTATATTAAGAACCTATAGGTTTACACGAAAGTACGAGTTACAACATCTTTGATTCGTTTAACTTCTAATACTTGTTAATCACCCTTATGCACCCTTGTATCACTTAAGATCAATAGGATTAACTTCTTATCATCTCAAAGATAATTCCTTATTGGATTTGTGTTAACTAACATATGGAATGAACTAACGCGTGTGGATATGGGTTGTAACAGAATCGAAGAGGGTTTCGACTGGTAATTATTGGAGGTAATATTTTTGAACTTAAAACACGACTATATTGTGAAATTGGTCTAGAAATTCATGGAAATTTAGCTAAAATGGAAGAACTAAGGCTTGAGATTTTGAGATTTTAAATTGAGGATTTGAGGGGCCATTTGAACTCCGATTTTGGTGCTCTTGATATGTATAGACTCGTGGAGAGATGAGGAATCCGGTGATGTAAATTTTGTAATTTTTCGAGAAGTGGGCCCGGGGCTCGGGTTTTGCTAATTTCGAGATTCTTGATATTTTTTGATTGTTTTCAATTGGGTATTGTTCCCTTAGCATATTGTGATCTATTCGCTATGATTTTGGTTAGATTCGACGCGCGTGGAGGCCGATTTGAGGGGCAAAGGCATCGAGAGCTAGAGATTTCACCGGTTCGAGGTGAGTAATGATTGTAAATGATATCCTGAGGGTTTGAAACCCCAGATTGCACATCGTAGTGCTATATTGAGGTGACTTGCATGCCGGATAGTGGGCATGGGGTAGAGCACCGCTGAGGATTTTGACTTGGTCCATTCCGATTGATTAAATTACCGCGTATTTGACTGGAATTTATTTGTTATCACTATTGTTTGGGCTGATTGCTGTGCTTGGGCTTCGTGCTAATTATTTGAACCCTTCGGGGATTATTTTTACTGTTTTGACTTATTACTTGAACTCAGTCATACTGTTTCTCCACTACTTTACAATTCAGCCACTTTTACTCAGATTGAGTCTTAAATGATAATTTAAATGATATTTTGGGCTGAGGACTACTGTTTTACTAGTGCCCGAGGGGCTTGTGATGATATTCTGACTGAGTGGGTCCGAGGGCCAGATGTGAGGATACACGGTGGGATGTGAGGCCTAGGGCCTGGATGTACGGGTTAAATATGGATCGGACTGCACACCGCAGTAGTATATTATATGGATCGGACTGCACGCCGCAGTAGTATATTATATGGATCGGACTGCACGCCACAGTAGTATATTATATGGATCAGACTGCACGCCGTAGTAGTATATTATATGGATCGGACTGCATGCCGCAGTAGTATATTATATAGATCAGACTGCACGCCGCAGTAGTATATTGTATGGATCAGACTGCACGCCGCAGTATGTATATATTGGATCGGACTGAATGCCGCAGTGATATAGCGCTTGGGCTATAAGAGCCCCTTTGGAGTCTGCATCCCCACCGTGAGCGTGAGTACTCATATGGATCAGGCTGCACGCCGCAGCGAGCTATGGATCGGGCTGCACGCCGCAACGATATGTGGATAGGGCTGCTCGCCGCAGAGGTTATTATGTGATATTGTTTCTGAGAGTGATTTGAGAGAGAGAGCCCGAGGGGTCGAGAGTGTTATGGCGAGTGAGCCTGAGGGGCTAGTTCAGTTTGAGATATTGCCCGAGGGGCGAGCTTTTTTGTGCTCATTTTGCATACTTCTTGCCTTTTCCTGTTATACTATGGTATTTGTGCCCGAGGGGCGGATTTTCTGTGCTAATCAGCACTAATTATTTCGAAACCGTTTTCTTAGTTATTGAAAAGACCATTTTTGAAAGAGATTTGAACTGAGCCAAAACATTTCTAAAGATTTCACTGATTTCACTATTTTCTCATAAATTGTACCCGGATTCTGTATAACATGTTGGTTGCTTTACGTGATTTCTGGTTGCTCAGTTATTATTTACTTTTATTACTCACTGAGTTGGAGTACTCACTTTACTCCCTGCACCTCGCGTGCAGATGCAGGTATTGTTCACCCGGTAGCGAGTTTTGAGCTGATTGAAGGTATTGCTATTGTAGCTGAGCAGAGTGACCGCCAGCGTTTGCGGCACCGGATTACTTCCTTTGGTTCTAAATTTTATTCTGTATATTGTTGGCTCTGTAGTTGTACTTAGACTTCTCAAGATGCTCGTGACTTGTGACACCCCGGTCGGGCTGTATTGGGTTGTATTTACATTGATTAGTATCATTAATTCATATTCGAACTTTTATATAACAGATCAACTGCTTTAAAGTGGTGTTCTGGAATGGTCGGGCTGGCCTTGTCTTCACAAGAGGTGCCATCACGACCGGAGCGGGGATTGGGTCGTGACAGTAACATGTTATAAAAAGTGACCAAAAACTTTTACACTGTTAATATATATATATATATATATGTATATATATATATATATATATAATTCTCGATAATTATTTTCATTCTTCATTATTTACAAAAATTTATTAAAGTTTTTTTGATTTATCGATTTTAATCATTCGAATTGATTTAAAGGTGGAAGAGACGATCACTTTCTGCATAGAGCTGCTTGAAGCATTGAGTATGGTCTCTACAAAGGTATCAGGTTAAAAAAAGATGGATGAAATTGCAAAGAAGGCTCCTGGAAAGTATACAGAGACTTAGTTGATACAAACCTATGGATAATTGATATATTTTTTCATTAATGAAAGAAAAATTCTTTAATGAATAATATTTTCTATTCCATTTCTATTATTGTCTTTGGATTTAATTTCTGCATATGATAATTTTGATTTTAGGTAAACAATGCACAAAATAGTGATAGATTGTAGGGTCCTTGCATGTGGTCTTTGTAATTTGTTCTGCTTCTTCAAGTTTTTTTGCTGTGTTGATTTGGCTATTTGGCTTTAATAGGTTTCAACAGAGTTCGGTCCATATCATATCGATTTTAATAATGACATGTCCCTAGATGTTGTGACGACGCGGCCCGTCGTCACATGAGTTATCGCTCTGTTTCCCCCGTTTTCTAATTCCTTATCTCTTATTATAAGAGTCTCGGGTGATTGAGTCGATTTGGGATGGTTTTGGATGGAAATGAGACACTTAGTCTCTTTAAGGAAGGCTTGTTTTGGAAAATTCAATCGGATGTTGATTATTGAGTTAGAAGGCTCGGATGTGATTTCCGGTGATTCAACTAGCTTCAGGGCATGATTTGTGACTTAGGAGTGTGATCGGAATTGATTTTGAAGGTCCGGTGTAGAATTAGGCTTGAATTGGCGAAGTTAGTATTTTGGCAAATTCCGGTTGATAGGTGTGATTTTGATACGAGGGTCGGAATGGAATTTCGAGAGTTGTAGCAGCTTCGTTTGGTGATTTTGGATGTGTGTGCAAAATTTCAGATCATTCGGAGGTGTTTTGGTCAGGTTTTTGATCAAATGAGTATTTCGGAGGTTTTTGAGAAACTTAGGCTTGAATTCGGTGAGAATTGATGATTTTAGCGTTGTTTGATGTTTTTGATGAGTGGAGCAAGTTTGGATGATGTTTTAGAATGGTTTGGCACTTTTGGTGGAGGTCCCGAGGGCCTCGGGGTAATTTCGGATGGCTAACAGGATGAAATTTAGAGTTTGGAGACTGCTGAAGAGTTCTGGTATCTGGTGTTTTCGCTTCTGCTGAAATGGACCGCAGAAGAGGTTCCGCAGATGCGAAGGGGGAGTCACAGAAGCGAGTCTTGGACTCGAGGAAGTTTCCACAGAAGCGGTCTCGTTTGTGCAAAAAATGGACCGCAGAAGCGGTCCTGGGCAAAATGAGAGAAACCGCAGAAGCGGAGTCACAGAAGCGACAATTTTATCGCGGAAGCGGAAAAGCCTGGTCAGGCATATTTAATTCCATCTTCGCGAATTTTTGAAAGAACTCATCATTTTCACTTCGGACTTGGAGGTTATTATGCGATTTTGGATAGGGAATCAAGGGACTCCATTGAGGTAAGGAATTCTGAGCCTAAAACATAAATCTAATGTGCTATTACATGAATTAAGGGTGAAAAATCAAGGAATTAGAGGTCAAAACGGAGGTTACGGCTTGAACTTAAGAGAAAGAAAATTTGGGGTTTGAGGGAGCATTTGTGCTTAGATTTTGGTAAATTTGATATGTATAGACTCGTGGCGGGATAAGGAATCCGGTGATGTGAATTTTCTGATTTTTCGAGAAGTGTGCTCGGGGCTCGGATTTTGCCAATTTCATGATTTTCGATATTTTTCGAGTCTTTTCGATTGGGCTATGTTCCCTTGGCCTATTGTGACATATTCCTTGTGGTTTTGATCAGATTCGATGCACGAGGAGGTCGATTCGAGAGGAAAAGGCATAGCGAGCTAGACTTTTGACCGGCTAGAGGTGAGTAATGATTTTAAATGATGTCCTGAGTGTTTGAAACCCCGGGTTTGCACAACTTGGTGCTATGTTGAGATGAGACACGCGTTCAATGATGAGCGCGGGGTCATTTACTATTGTGGACTATGACTTGGTCCAGTCCGGATGATACTTTACCGTGTATTTGACTATGACTTGTTGTTTTTCACTATGACTTGGGCTTATTGCCATGCTTGGGGCTTATTGCCGACTGTTTGAACTCCTTGTGAACTATCATCACTGATTTCCTTACTATTTGAAATATTATTTGAACTCAGTCTAATTGGATTACACTGTTTCATGAACTCATATATACTTTTACTCAACCTTGAGATTTAAATGATATTTTAACTAGTATTTGAGCTGACCATTTTGTTTTGCTGATGCCTAAGGGGCTTATGATTACTTTTGGACTATTTGAGGCTGAGGGCCATATGTGAGGATATGTTGAGTGACGTGAGGAGGCTTTCAGGTCTCGAGTGATATGTGAGGAGGCTTTCAGGCCTCAAGTGATATGTGAGGAGGCTTTCAAGCCTCGAGCGATATGTGAGGAGGCTTTCAGGCCTCGAGTGTATTGTGATAAGTCTTTCAGGCCTTATGTTGATATGTACAGGCTTTCAAGCCTTATAATGATATAGCGCTTGGGCTGTAGGAGCCCCTCCGGAATCTGCACCCCCACAGTGAGCGTGAGTACCCATGTGATTTGAGAGTGAGCCCGAGGGGCTGATGTTGTACTGTGTGACTGATACTGAGCCTGCGGGGCTGATACTGTACTGAGAGCTTGATATTGCACTCGAGGGGTAGGTTTCTGATTATTGCTTACTGGTTGAGAATATCTGTCTTTAACTATTTTAAAAGAGAATTTTCGATACTTTACTGGTTTACTACTTAACTGATTTTACTTCTTGAGATAGCGTTATTTGTGCCTTCATGGGATTTTTATGATCTGAGTCGTTATTTATTTTTATTACTCACTGAGTCGGAGTACTCACATTACTCCCTGCACCATGTGTGCAGATACAGGCATAGCAGAGTTCGTTCCTAAGCGATGACCCTTCCAGGCCAGGCAGACTAGGAGTGACGAGGTAGCTGTTGACGTCCATAGTCCCTTTTTCTCCCTTATCTTCTGTATTAACATTATCTTCAGACTTTGTTCCTAGTTCCAAACATTTTAGAATTCTAGTAAACTCTGTAGTAGCTCGTGACTTGTGACACCCCGATTTCAGGTTGTGTCGGGATAGTTCCCTGTTTTATCGCTTTTCTTCCGTAGTTATGATAATTTTATTAATGTTTTAGATTTATTCATGCTAAGTAACTATTAAAGAGATGTCGATGTTCTGTTGGCTGGCCTTGTCTTCACGAGAGGCGCCATCACGACCGAGTTTGGGAATTGGGTCGTGACAATGTTGGATTGGGTAACCTTTTCTTTGAATTCTAATTTAGCCTATGCAAATAAGAAGAACTTTAGATTATATTTTTATGGTAACCAAACGAACAACAAAGTATTCACTACTAGAAATTCGGAAAAAGACGACCACAAAAAGCGATCAAAGTTGGTCGCTTATTGGCCGGAAAGTGACCAAAAAGCGACCAAACAAGTCTGTTAGCTATATTGATGGTCCCTTTTATTTAGGGACCAAAGTTGGTCGCTAATTAGTGACCAACTTTAGTCTCTAAGTTAAATGGACCAAATATTTCGGGTTTTGACTATAGCGACCAACTTTGGTTGCTTTATTAATTTAATAATATAATTTTAGCGACCAAAGTTGGTCTCTAAATATAAAATACGTTTTTTATTTATTATTAATCATTAAAAAATGACCAACTGTGGTCTCTAATCCAAATATTATATTTTAAAGTCTGAAAAATAGAGACCAAGGTTGGTCACTTTTTTATTTATTTATTTAATTATTTTATTAAACTCGCGACCAAGGTTGGTCGCTAAATTCAAGAATTTAATTAATTTTTTAAAGGTTAGCGACCAACTTTGGTCTCTATATTTATAGAAATTATATTTTTTTAATGGAATAGCGACCAACCTTGATCGCCTCTTTTAGAAATCTGGGTAAATAGCGACCAAGGTTGGTCGCTATTGCCCAGAAAATTATTTTTTTTAAGTGAAAAACGACCAAATATTGACCAAACTTGGTCGCTTTTTTTGGTATTTTTTGGCAGAAACTGCCTGTTTTGGTAGCTACACCACCTGCCATCTTACCAAACATCATAAACAGGCATTTTATGCCAACAACAACAACAATTAAAAGCAACAAAGTATAAAGTTCAATAGAACTAACACATTAAGCTAACCAAACTAAGTTAACACTTATTACAAGCCCATTCGAACTAAAAAGAACTAACACAATAGAACTAAGTTTATTTGTCTAGTTCAAAGTATAAAAAGTACTCAAGGAGTGTTCTTTCAGCATCCTCGTCCGAAAGTTGGATTGCCTCGCTCGATTCATTAGGTGGTTGACTGCGTAGGAATTCCCCCACGTCAGCTGTGAAGCGAACCTATATGAAAAATTATATTGAATTAGTATTTCAAAATTTATATAAAAGTAAATCAAAATACTTAATGAAAAGTAAAAAACTTACATGTATAGTCGAGGCTCGACCCTCGACCCACCTTTCTGATTAAATCTCTTTCTTCTTCTTTACAATACGAGTTTCATTGAATAGCTCATCTTGCTTCATTTGCATCATAAAGCTGTTGGGTGGCTTTGATGATTATCCTCGTGGTACTATTACTCGGGATGAACTTGGATACAGAGAATAACTTGGATACAGTAGCTGACAGGGTGTGTCTTTTGATCAATTGTTATTCTCATTAGCGACAATGATGATAAGAAGGCAATGGCATGTGTTTCAAATAGTGATGGTGTAGGTAGAAATTTTAACCTTTCCTAAGTAGATAAAAGAAAGATTATAGAGGAATTCTCTACTTCATTTTCCAAGAGGAAAAGAAGTTTAATTGAGAGTGACAAGGGTGATGGTGATGGAATGTTTTCCATTGGTCATGGCAGTTCCCATAAAACGGGGATCATAAGACTCTACGATGACAAAGATTATAGGAAGTTTTGTTCTCAACTTTCTTCCAAGTCTGATCCGTACAAGCTTAATGTGATATTGGAGATATTTCTTTGGATTCAGACAATGATTTAACTGACAAAAGTATGAAAATGCTAATAAAAATAATTAAAGATAAAACGTTTTTCTTGGTAGAGAACAAAACTTCCTATAATCTTTGTCATCATAGAGTATTATGATCCCCATTTTATGGGAACTGCCATGACAAATGGAAAACATTCCATCACCATCACCCTTGTCACTCCCAATTAAACTCCTTTTCCTATTGGAAAATGAAGTATAGAATTCCTCTATTAACTCTTCTTTTATCTACTTAGGGAATATTAAACTCCTACCTACACCATAACTATTTGAAACACATGTTCTTGCCTTCTCATCATCGTTGTCGCTAATGAGAAGAACAATTAAAGGCATACTCTGCCAGGTAATGTGTCTTAATTATTCTTGGTGGAAGTTCCATTGCATGTCTAATAAAGTCATCAACCCCTTCTACAAAATCCTCCCGCAATCTAAAATTCCAATACATAAACAAAATTTTAATTCATATCCTAAAGGTTAAACTCATATACACAAAATTTCAAGTGATATCCTAAAATTTCAATTCATAAACTAAAAGTCCAATTCATATCCTAAAGGTTCAAGTCATAACCTAAAATTCCAATTCATATCCTAAAGTGTCAAGTAATATCCTAAAATTCCAATTCATATCCTAAAATTTCAATTCATATCCTAAAGGTTCAAGTCATATCCTAAAATTTCTATTCATATCTGTGATGACCCGGCCCGTCGTCACGTGAGTTACCGCCCTATTTCCCCCATCTTATGTTTCTCTATGCTTCATTATCGATATTTGAGGTGATCTAGTTGAATTTGATTGGTTTTAGATGGAAATGAGACACTTAGTCTCATTAATGAAGGCTTGTTTTGGAAACGTCAATCGGATGTTGACTATCGAGTTAAAGGGCTCGGATGTGATTTCTGGTGATTTGGTTAGCTTCAGGGGGATGATTTGTGGCTTAGGAGTGTGAACGGTATTGATTTTTGAAGTCCGGAGTAGAATTAGGCTTGAATTGGCGAAGTAAGTATTTTGGCGAATTCCAGTTGGTAGGTGACATTTTGATCCGGGGGTCATAATGGAATTTCGAGAGTTGCAGCAGCTTCGTTAGGTGAATTTGGATGTGTGTGCAAAATTTCAGATCATTCGGAGGTGTTTTGGTCAGGTTTTTGATCAAATGCGCATTTCGGAAGTTTTTAAGAAATTTAGGCTTGAATCCGATGTAATTTGATGGTTTTGGTGTTTTTTGTGGTGTTTTGATGAATGGAACAAGTTTGAATAATGTTATGGGAGGTGTTGGTATCTTTGGTTGAGGTCCCGGGGGACTCGGGGTGAGTTCGAATGGTTAATCGGAGAGTTTTGAAATTATCATGTTGTTGAGCCTGCTGCAACTGGTGTTTTTGCTTCTGCGAAGCTTGGACCGTAGAAGCGGTCTCGCTTGTGCGAAGGATCGGCCACAGAAGTGGTGAGGAGACCTGGGCGCTGGTTTCGCAGAAGTGATTAGCTAACCGCAGAAGCGATATCGCTTATGCGATTGTGTAGCCGCAGAAGCGGTTGGGGCTCGATTTGGGATTTTCGCAGAAGCGGTTGGGGCTCCAGTTGGGATTTCTGCAGAAGCGGAAGAAAAGTCGCGAAAGCGGTCGCGCATAAGCGGAAAAGGGATCGCAGAAGCGGAAAAGAGCTGGGCAGAGAAGGTTTTAAAAGTATCATTTCATCTGCGAGCTACGGGTTATTTCCTCCATTGTTGAACACCTTGAGAGCTTTTGATGAGGATTAAAGAGGGTATTGACTGGGAATCGATTGGAGGTGAGTCCTATGGCCTAGAAACATCATTTTATTGAATATTAAACACTTAAATTCATGAAAATTTGATTAAAAAAAGGAGGAATTAGAGTTTGACTTTTTGAATGAAAATTTGGGGTTTGAGGGAGTGTTTGAGCTCGAATTTTGGTAAATTTGATATGTACAGACTCGTGGCAAGATAAGGAATCCGGTGATATGAATTTTCTGGTTTTTTGAGAAGTGGGCACGGGGCTCAAATTTTGCCAATTTTGTGATTTTCAATATTTTTCGAGTCTTTTCGATTGGGTTGTGTTCCCTTAGCCTATTGTAATGTATTCCTTATGGTTTTGATCAGATTCGACGCTCGAGGAGGTTGATTTGCGAGGAAAGGGAAAAGCGAGCTAGGATGTCAGCCGGCTCGAGGTGAGTAATGGTTATAAATGATGTTTTGAGGGTTTGAAACCCCGAATTTGCACAACGTGGTGCTATGTTGAGATGAGACACACGTTGTACGATGAGCGTGGGGTCTGTTACTATTGGGTATTCGGACTCGGTCCATCCCGTTTGATGACTCTACTGTACTTTTGACTGAGACTTAATTAATATCATTACATTATGGGCTAGTTTCCATGTTTGGGGCCTTGTGCCGATCTGCAGAACCCTTAGGGGGCATTTGTGCTGGTTGACCTCACTTTACTTGTCAAAATCATACCCTCAGTAACGTTCTTAACTGATAAACATAATATGAGCTGGCTTTAGAAATTGGTAATCCTAATGAGAATAACCTGGGGTTGGAAACCCTATCTTAGCTGAGTGTTCCCGAGAGGCTAAGCCTATATTAACTGAGAGGGGTCAAGGATCCCCATAGTGAGGGTATTTCATATATACCGGATCGGGCTGCACGCTGCAGGAGTTTATGTAGTATATTATATGGATCTGACTGCACACCGTAGTAGTATAGCGCTTGGGCTTAAGGAGCCCCTCCGGAGTTTGCACACCCCTAGTGAGTGCAGTCGACTATTATTATTGGATCGGGCTGCATGCTGCAGTAGTGTATATATATATATATATATATATATATATATATATATATATATATATATATATATATATATATATATATAT
>MU735279.1:34661-58769 GCA_026770625.1 Nicotiana glauca
TGAGTCAATAGAAGGAACCTCTGTGCTGGAATCACGAACATATGCCAAATAAGCTAAACACCCCTTCTCGACCATGCGTCGAGCCTTAACATATGAAATAACACTGCGGGTGGCATGTCCTGGGGTTCCTCTCCACTCCAATCTGGGCAAATCCGGTAAAGCTAAGGTCACAGTCTTGGCGTGACAATCCAAGATCGCATTATAGGGGGACAACCAATCAATCCCCAATATAACATCAAAATCAACCATGTCTAGAAGCAATAGATCAACACGATTCTGAAGACCCTCAAATACTACTACACAGGAACGATGGACTTTGTCGACCACTATAAAATCACCCACTAGTGTAGATACATATACAGGAATACCCAAGGCATCGCTAGGCATAGCCAAGTAGGGAGCAAAATAAGACGACACATATGAATACGTAGACCTAGGGTCAATAGCACTGAAGCATCCCTGTCACAGACCAGAATAGTACCTGTAATAACAGCATCGGAAGACTCGGCCTCTGTCCTAGCTGGCAAAGCATAACACCGGCGATGGGCCCCACCTCCCTGAACTGTGTCTCTAGGACGATCAACCACTGGCTTACCTCTGCCTCTGCCAGTCCGAGCTCCACCTCTACGGTCCCTACCTCCACCTCTATGATCCCTACCCCCGCTTCTAGCTGGCTGGGCGGGCTGTGGATCATCTGCTGCCTAAGTCATATGGCGAGGACCCTGCTGTTGAGAGCTGCCTGATGCTCGAGGGCAAAACCTGAAAATATGACCGGGGTCACCACAACCATAATAAGATCTTTGCTGCTGCAACTGCTGGCCCTGTCGACCTGAATGTCCTCCCCTATAACTCTAACGTGGGGGTGCACTGATAGGCTGCTAATCTGAATAGTACTGTTGTGAACCACCGCTGCCTGGAGTACCATGAGAAACCTGAAGCGCGGACTGAAAGGGCCTCGGTGACTGACCCCTACCATAGGAATCCCTACCTCTAGATGAGGTACCACTGAAACTACCAGAATGACGAGGCCTCTTGTCCGACATCTAACCACACCCTCGTGAGAGGGCCATCTCAACTTTACGGGCCACATTGGCTGCCTCCTGAAAGGAAATATCACTACCAACTCCTATGGCCATCTGGAGACGGATCGGCTGGCCCTCTCTCGCTCTGTAGGGAGTATCACAACCGCATGGCGTGCCAAGTCAACAAATCTAGTCTCATACTGTGTAACTATCATGGAGCCCTATTGGAGGCGCTCAAATTGCCTACGAAGTGCCTCCCGCTGAGTAACAGGGAGAAACTTCTCCAAGAACAACTCTGCGAACTGATCCCATGTCAAAGCTGGAGACCCTGCTGGTCTAGATAAGCAAAAATCCCTCCACCAAGTCTTGGCGGACCCTGCAAGCCGGAAGGTGCAAAAATTGACCCAGTTGGTCTCTACTATACCCATGGTCCTGAGAATCTCATGACAACTGAATAGAAAATCTCGTGGATCCTCTGATGAAGCACCACTGAAAGTGGTGGTAAAGATCTTGGAGAACCGATCAAGTCTCCACAAAGCAACTGAAGACATAGTCGCTCCATCGACGACCTGAGCTGTAATACCTGTCTGAGCTGCCACTGCGGGCTGAACCACTGGGACCTGAGTCCGGGGAGCTACCTGCTTTGGAGTATGCGTAGCAGGAGTCTGAACCCCTCCTCCAGCCTGAGAAGTGGTTGGGGCTGCTGGCAGCAAACCCGCTCTAGTGGCACTATCCATAAAACTTGCCAGTCTGACTAGAGCATCCTGAAGATCTGGGGTGAACATGACCCCTCCTAGGACTTGAGCTGGGCCCTCTGGAGCTGCTGGGGCTAGAACCTTCTCCTCATAGTCAATATGAGGCTCAACCTCTGGAATTGCTGCCCGGGGCTGAGCTCTGCCCCTACCTCGGCCTCTGGCACAGACTAGGCCTCTGCCCTTCGCAGGAGCTACTGCTGGGGGCTCGGGCTGCTGCGCGGTAGAAGAAGAAGCACGTGTTCTAGCCATCTACAAAAGAACAGAGTAGAAAGACAATCAGTATTTGAGAAACAGAACCGCACGACAAGAAAGAATAAAAGTGAAATTTTTCCTAACTCTGTAGCCTTTGGGGGATAAAAACAGACGTCTCCATACCGATCCCTCAGACTCTACCGAGTTTGTCCGTGAGTAGCAAGACCTATGCAACCTAGAGATCTAACACCAACTTGTCATGACCCGGATTTCCCACCATTGGGAGTCATGATGGCTCCTACTAACGGAGCTAGGCCAGCCAAACTTCAACATTCTCTAATCATCCTCAACAATATAAATATACTGAAAACAATTAAATAAGTGCGGAAGACTTTAAGTTTAATAAAATGAAATCAAAATGCGGAAGTTTAAAACGTATCTCTACCCAAAATCTAATGTTACTAGCTCACGGACTACTAAAGAGTACTACAAACAAGTCTGAATAGAAAGAAAATACATATGTCTGTCTCGGAACAATGAAAACAAATAGAAATAAAGGAAGGGACTTCGGTCTGTGAACGCCGGCTAGGCTACCTCGTAAGTCCCTGGACTGAAGTCAGCTCCCGCTCAGTGTGCTACTGCTGTGGTCCAAAAGCTGCTCCAGTACCGTGATCTGTGCAAAAAGCACATAAGTGTAGCATCAGCACAACCGACCCCATGTGCTAGTAAGTGCCTGGCCTAACCCCGGCAAAGTAGTGATGAGGCTAGACCAGACTACCAGATAAACCTGTGCAGATATATATATACAAGTACAACAAAATAATAGCGGAAAGTAAACAATTAAAACTGGGAGGGGAACTTGCTTATGGGGTAGCAGATAAAACGGAATATCAAGAATAACAAGGAAACTACATCTGATTTCTTCTAACACAGAATAAGGGAAAACAAACTACTTTCACTTGTTTCAATTTCCTCTCATTGCAGGCGTGCAACTTGATCCCATTTCTCAAAATACCACGTGGTAGGCGTACCACTCGATCCTATTTCATAATATTACGTGGTAGGCGTACCATTGCTCCCATTTCATAATATCATGAGGTAGGCGTGCCACTCGCTCCCATTTCACAATGTCACGTGGTAGGCGTACCACTCGCTCCCATTTCATAATATCACGTGGTAGGCGTACCACTCGCTCCCATTTCATAATATCACGTGGTAGGCGTACCACTCGCTCCCATTTCATAAAATCATGTGGCAGGCTGTGCGAAGATACCAGATATCAGCAGCCCCTTTAACAAGCAAAAATTCCAAAACTCTCCGTTTAACCATTCGATCTCACCCCGAGGCCCCTGGGACCTCAACCAAAACCACAAACATGATCCAATATCTTATTCAAACTTGCTCCAATCATCAAAACACACCGATTAACACTAAAACCATCAAATTACATCAAATCCAAGCCTAAGTTCCTCAAATTCTTCAAAAACAAACATTCGATCAAAAACCCGAACAAAACTCCTCTGAATGACCTGAAGTTTTGCACACATATCCAAAATAACCTAACAAAGCTACTGCAACTCTCAAAATTCCATTCTGACCACCTCAGATCAAAATTTTCACCTATCAACCGGAATTCGCCAAAATAGTAACTTCGCCAATTTAAGCCTAATTCTACACCGGACCTCCAAAATCAGTTTCGATCACACTCCTAAGTCACAATTCCCACGAAGCTAATTGAATCGTTGGAAATCACATCCGCCCTATAACTCATAAGTCAACCTCCGATTGACTTTTCCAAACCAAGCATTCCTTAACGAGACTAAGTGTCTCATTTTCTACCAAAACCAAACCAAATCAACTCTAACACACTAAATTCTAATAGTGAAATAAGAAGAAGCATAAAATGGTGGAAACGGGGCGATAACTCCTGAGACGACGGGTCGGGTCATCACAGAAGCTGATTTTGGAGAGGCTTCGTACGGCATAGTCGCGTCAGAAGTGTTATGTAGACTGGAAGTTTGGGATGTGTCCTATATGGTGGGTGAGAAGGTCTTGCTGAAGTTTTTGCCTATGAAGGGTGTTACACATTTTGGGAAGAAAGGGAAGCTGAGTCCGCGGTTCATTGGGCCTTTTGAGGTACTTAGGAGGATTGGGGAGGTGGCTTATGAGCTTTCTTTGCCACCCAGATTATCGAGCGTGCATCCGGTATTTCATGTGTCTATGCTCTGGAAGTATGTTGGGGACGCGTCTCATCTGTTGGATTTCAACACTGTTCAATTGGATGATGATTTGACCTATGATGTGGAGCCAGTGGCTATTTTGGGTCGTCAGGTTCGAAAGTTGAGATCAAAAGATATAGCTTCAGTAAAGGTTCAGTGGAGAAGTCGGCCCATGGAGGAGGATACTTGGGAGACCGAGCGGGTGATGCGGAGCAGATATCCTCACCTGTTTATGGCTCCAGGTATGTTTCTTGACCCGCTTGAGGATAAGCGTTTATTTTAGTTGGGGAGGATGTGACGACCTGGCCCGTTGTCACGTTAGTTACCGCCCCATTTCCCCCATCTTATGTTTCTCTATACTTCATTATCGATATTTGAGGTGATCGAGTCAAATTGTATTGGTTTTAGATTGAAATGAGACACTTAGTCTCTTTAAGGAAGATTATTTTGGAAAAGTCAACATCCATTGAGTTAGAGGGCTCGGATGTGATTTCCGGTGATTCAGTTAGCTTCGGGGGATGATTTGTGGCTTAAGAGTGTGATCAGAATTGATTTTGGAAGTCTGGAGTAGAATTACGCTTGAATTGGCGAAGTTAGTATTTTGGCGAATTTCGGTTGGTAGGTGAGATTTTGATCCGGGGGTCAGAATGGAATTCTGAGAGTTGCAGTAGCTTCGTTAGGTGAATTTGGATGCGTGTGCAAAATTTCAGATCATTCGGAGGTGTTTTGGTAGGGTTTTTTATCAAATGCGTATTTCGGAAGTTTTTAAGAAACTTAGGCTTAAATCCGATGTAATTTGATGGTTTTGGTTTTGTTTGTGGTGTTTTCATGATTGCAACAAGTTTGAATGATGTTATGGGAGGTGTTGGTATCTTTGGTTGAGGTCCCGGGGGCCTCGGGGTGAGTTCGGATGGATAATCAGAGAGTTTTAAAATTTTCATATTGCTGAGCCTGCTGCAATTGGTGTTTTCGCTTCTGCGAAGCTTGGACCTCAGAAGCAGTCTCGCTTGTGCGAAGGATCGACCGCAGAAGCGGTGAGGAGACCTAGGCACTGGTTCCGCAGAAGCGATTGGCTAACCACATAAGTGGTATCGCTTATGTGATTGTGTAACCGCAGAAGTGGTTGGGCTCGAGTTGGGATTTTTGCAGAAGCGGAAGCGGTCCTGCACAAGCAGAAACGGGACCATAGAAGTGGAAAAGAGCTGGGCAGAGAAGGTTTTAAAAGTATCATTTCATCCACGAGCTAAGGGTTATTTCCTCCATTGTTGAACACCTTGAGAGCTTTTGACAAGGATTAAAGAGGTTATTGACTGGGAATCGATTGGAGGTGAGTCTTACTGACTAGAAACATCATTTTATTGAAGATTCAACATTTAAATTCATGGAAATTTGATTAAAAAGGGAGGAATTAGGGCTTGACTTTTTGAATGAAAGTTTGGTGTTTGAGGGAGCATTTAAGATCGGATTTTGGTAAATTTGATATGTACAGACTCATGGAGAGATAAGGAATCCGGTGATGTGAATTTTTTGATTTTTCGAGAAGTGGGCCCGAGGCTCGGGTTTTGTCAATTCCATGATTTTCGATATTTTTGAGTCTTTTTTATTGGGTTGTGTTCCCTTAGCCTATTGTAACATAGTCCTTGTGGTTTTGATCAGATTCGACGCTCGAGGAGGTTGATTTGCAAGACAAGGGCAAAGCGAGCTAGGATTTCGACCGGCTCGAGGTGAGTAATGGTTATAAATGATGTTCTGAGGGTTTGAAACCCCGGATTTGCACAATGTGGTGCTACGTTGAGATGAGACACACGCTGTACGATGAGCGTGGGGTCTGTTACTACTGGGGATTCGGACTCGGTCCATCCCGTTTGATAACTCCACTGTACTTTTGACTAAGACATAATTAATATCATTACATTCTGTGCTAGTTGCCATGTTTGGGGCCTTGTGCCGATCTGTAGAACCCTTAGGGGGAATTTGTGCTGGTCGACCTCACTTTACTTGTCAAAATCATACCCTTATTCACGTTCTTACCAGATAAACATAATATGAACTGGCTTTAGAAATTGGTAATCCTAATGAGAATAACCTGGGGTTGGAAACCCTGTCTTAGCTGAGTGTGCCCGAGAGGCCAAGCCTATATTGATGAGAGGGGTCAAGGACCCCCATAGTGAGGGTATTTGATATATACCGGATCGGGCTGCACGCCACAACAGTTTATGTAGTATATTATACGCATCGGACTGCACGCCGCAGTAGTATAGCACTTGGACTGAAGGAGCCCCTCCGGAGTCTGCACACCCCCGCGAGCGTAGTCGACTATTATTATTGGATCGGGCTGCATGCCGCATCAATGTGTGTGTGTATATATATATATGTATCGGGCTGCACGCCGCAACAGTATGATTTAACTATCGGTCATCGTGAAGAGTAAATGAGTTGTGCATTGGTTTAAGGAATAGTTACCTGATTTTCCTCATTTATCTGCTGTTTAATGTACTTGTTGTTTTTATATAGAACTGCGTGGTGTTCTTACGAGTTTTCTTTCTGTCAGTTGTTATTTATTGCTATTACTCACTGAGCCGGAGTACTCACATTACTCCCTGCACCATGTGTGCAAATACAGGTGTTCCAGAGGCATAGTTGAGTTTTCTGCTGCTGTTCAGATTTTCACCGGAGTCATCGAGGTAGCTGTATGGCGTCCGCATGACCTGATTTCTCCCCTTATCCTCTTTATTTTCCGCATTCTAGAATACTATATGTATAGGCTACCACTCAGATTTGTATTAGAGGCTCTCGACTCGTGACACCAGATCTGTGGGATTATATTGGCATATTCTTGGTTTCCGCACTATTTTTATCTACTGTTGCAGAGTTAAATTGATGTTAATTGGCATTTAATCATGTTAATTGGTTATACATTTTATCAAAGGGATTGCGAGTAACGAAATGGTCGGGCATCACAATAAACTGTATAAACACTGCTCCAAGTCCAACCGTGAGGCAATCACCCTACCGTCCTGCATTAACACTACTCCAAGTCCAACTGTGAGGCATCACAATAAACTGTATAAGACCATGAACCGGTAGGCAGCATCAAGATTGGGGCTGAAGTCAAAGTTGTCTTGAGCTTTTGAAAGCTCGCCTCACACTCCTCTGTCCACTGAAATGGGGCACCCTTTTGGGTCAATCTAGTCATAGCGGCCGCAATCGATAAAAACCCCTCCACAAAGCAACGGTAATAACCCGCCAAGCCAAGGAAACTGCGAATATCTATAGCCGAGGAGGGCCTGGGCCAACTCTGCACGGCCTCCACCTTTTTCGGATCCACCCGAATGCCCTCACTCGATACCACGTGGCCTAGGAATGCCACAAAACTCAACCAAAACTTACATTTTGAGAACTTTGCATATAATTTATTCTCTCTCAGGGTCTGAAGCACTGTCCTCATGTGCTGCTCATGATCTTCCCGACTCCGGGATTACACCAGAATATCATCAATAAAAATAATAACGAATAAGTCAAGATATGGCCTGAATATACTATGCATCAAATGCATAAAAGCTGTTGGGGCATTAGTCAGCCCAAATGACATAACAAGGAACTCGTAATGACCATACCGAGTCCTGAAGGCAGTCTTCGGGATATCAGGCTCTCGAATATTCAACTGATGGTAACCGGAGCGCAAATCAATCTTGTAAAACACCTGTGTACCCCGAAGCTGGTCAAATGGATCATCAATACGAGGCAAAGGTTAACGGTTCTTCACTGTAACTTTGTTCAACTAGCTATAATCAATGCATATACGTATAGAACCATCCTTTTTCTTCACGAACAAGACAGGAGCACCCCACGGTGAAACACTGGGCCGAATAAAACCCTTACCAAGCAATTCCTGCAATTGATCCTTCAACTTCTTCAACTCAGAAGGAGCCATGCGATACGGAGGAATGGAAATGGGCCGAGTGTCCGGCAATAGATCAATGCCAAAATTAATGTCTCTATCGGGCGGCATGCCTGGAAGATCAGCTGGAAACACATCGGGGTAATCCCGTACCAATGGAACCGAATCAATAGAACAGGTATCAATACTAACATCTCTCACAAAAGCCAAATACGTGGCACACCCCTTCTCAACCATGCGCTGAGCTTTAAGAAAAGAGATAACTCTACTGGGAGTGTGATCTAAAGTACCACTCCACTCAATACGCGAAATACCTGGCATATCTAGTGTCACGGTCTTGGCTTGACAATCAAGAATAGCATGATAGGGCGACAACCAATCCATGCCCAAAATAATATCAAATTCAACCATACCGAGTAACAATAAATCTGCTCTGGTCTCAAAACCACGAATAGTAACCAAACATGACCGATAAACACGATCCACAACAAGAGAATATCCCACAGGAGTAGAAACATAAATGGAGGAACTCAAAGAATCTCGAGGCACACCTAAATGCGGAGCAAAATAAGAAGACACATAAGAATAAGTAGAGCATTAATCGAATAGAAGCGATGCCTCAGTATAATACCTGTGATGACGGAATCGGAGGCAACAACCTCGGTGCAAGCAAGAATACAATAATATCTGGCCCGACCCCTCTCTCGAGGGCGATGTCTATCTCCCCAACCTCCGCCCCTGGTTGGCTGTGCAGGTGGGGCAGTGCTGGAGCTGTGACCATGGCCTGAGAACTTTGAGGAGCACCCTGTGGCTGAGCAGTCTGTAGAGGTGCACTCCTCCCAAGTCTAGGGCAATCCCTCACCACATGACGGGTGTCACCACACTCATAACAAGCTCTGGGAGGACGTGGTGGCTATGACTGATTGGGGCTAGGCCCGCGTAGGAGGCGCGCTAGAAATTAGAGGTGCATAGTAAGGCTCCTGAGGTATAGGCAAAGCTGGAGTACTGCCGGCTGCTGGTAAAGCTGAATGTACAGGGCGACCCGAATAACCTCTACCATAATGACCTGCTGATAAGGTACGGGCACCAGAGTAGTGGCCCAACTCTCGGGACCTCTTGGCCTCTCTCTCTCCTCGCTCCCTAGCGAGCATACCCTAAATCCTCCTAGCAATGCTCACTACCTGCTGATAATTGATATCTATCTCTAACTCTCGAGCCATGCTAGATCTGATGGGTAAAATAAGGCCCACAATGAACCTGTGAACCCTCTCTCGATATGTGGCAACCAAAGCCGGTGCATGCCCGGCCAACCTGGTATAACGGATGGCATACTCTGAGACTGTCATTGCACCCTGCCCTAAATGCTCAAACTCTGCGCGTCATGCATCCCTAAGACTCTGGGGAACAAACTCTCTCATAAACATGTCTGTGAACTGGGTCCAAGTCAGTGAAGCAGCCTCGACTGGACTGTCTAACTCATAAGTATGCCACCAATCATAGGCGGCTCCCCGAAGCTGAAAAGCAGTGAAAGAAACCCCGCAGGATTCCACTATGCCCATAGTGCGAAGAATACGATGACACTCCTCCAAAAATCCCAAGGCATCATCTGATGCTAGCCCACTGAAAACTGGAGGATCATATTTCTTGAACCTCTTAAGTCTACGCTGCTCGTCCTCTGAAGCAGCTGACCCATCCTCAGGCTGAACTGGTGCTGCATGCGGTGCAGGAATAATCTCCGGAGCCTACTCAACCTGAACTCATTGCTCAGGAGTGCGGACGGCGGGAGTCTGTGCTCCTCCCCCGCCTGGGACGTGGCTACAGCAATGGGAAGCAACCCTGTCTGAGCCAAAGTGGTATTCATACTCATGAACTAAGCTAAAGTCTCCCGGAATGCTAGAGTAGTAGTGGTAGTAGTAGGTGTTCCAGGTGCCTGGGCTCCGGCTGGATCTGCTAGTGGTACCTCGATGGCAGCTCGCGCGGGTGCTCTGGCTGTACCATGTGCGCGTCCTCGGCCTCTACCCCGGCCCCGGCCTCTAACGACTGCAGCAGGGGGCACAGGTGCCTGGTTATCTCGTGTAGCATGTGTCCTCACCATCTGTGAGAGAATATAAGATGGAATTTTAGAATTGATGTCAAAAATATCGCACGACAAGCAATTCAATGAAATGAAGATTTTTTTCCTAAAGAGTTACATAGCCTCTCATAGATAAATATAGACGTCTCCGTACCGATTAGAGAGACTCTAATAAACCGGCCTATGTTCCGTGACTCCTATGAACCTAGAGCTCTAATACCAACTTGTCACGACCCCAGTTCATCCTCCATGAACATGCCGTGATGGCACCTAATTCCTACAACTAGGTAAGCCTAACAATGCAGAAATTTAATATAACTTGCTAAATAATTAATTAAAACTGAACATATGTAAAATAATGACTGCATATAAGGCCGCTCAACCTATACAACCCAAATGAAATGCAGAAGTCTACAACTCAATCCCAAAACTCGGAAACTTACGGGAACAACAGGCTAATAGAAACGTAAAACACTGCTCTAACTCCAGAATATCTAAACAACTGAGAGAAAGGAATAAACTAGATACTAAAGCTGGAACAATATAGAGACTCCTGGTCTGCGGACGCGGCAGATATACCTCGAAGTCTCTGTATAATTCCTCGCCTCAAGGGTAGAGTGCCTGAGTAGAGGTACCTGGATAATCTACACATGAAAAACATGCGCAGAAGGGCATGAGTACACCACAACGGTACTCAGTAAGTGCCAAGCCTAACCTCAGTTGGGTAGTGACGAGGAAGGTCAGGGCCCCACTGAGATAAAACATAATAAATAATAAGATAACAGAAACAGTTTAAATAAAGTCTACAGTGAGAATCTAAACCAGATAAATAAGGAAGAATGGTAATAGAAAGCAAGGGTAACAATACAAGTAATACTGCTCTCAACAAGGAATAATAGCCGGGGATCTCTTGGTATCCAGAGGATCTTTTGGTATCCTCATCATATACACTGGGGATCTCTTGGTATCCTCTATAAGTAAGTCGGGGATCTCTTGGTATCCTAATATATAGAAATACATGTGCCGGGGATCTCTTGGTATCCGGCACCCTCAATCCAGAATATATCAAGTACACGGGGATCTCCCGGGAAGTCGTCCCGTAGTCCCATATTAAACACACAACAACAACAACAACTCAAAATCTCAGAATAAATGCTAAAATTAGTACAAGTAATAGTAATTTCTAGACTAACATGCTTCAAAGAATACAAATAGTACAGTTAAACAATTAAGCAAGTAAGTCAGCTAAACATGCTTCTCTAAGCTAGCACAGGTTTAAACTTACAGTCTAAAATGAACAAGTAAACAGGAAATCTCAATTTAAATACTTCAAGTAGAAACGGGTTTACAACAATTAGCTCAAGTACGCACTCGTCACCTCATGTACGAGGCATTCAAGTATTCAAAGTTCATATCCTAAGGGGAAAAGGTCCCCCACACAAGGCTAGACAAGCCACTTACCTCGAACCGGCTCAATATCACTAGGAACCACGCCCTTGCCACGAGTATCCGACTCCAAATGGCCCAAATCTATTCAATTCAATTACATATCGTAAATAATAGTGCAAACAACTTATTCCATTATTAAAATTAAAGCTAGGGCGTGAAAATAGGTAAAATGACCAAAATGCCCTTCCGGCCAATGCCTCGGAATCGAATAATTTTCACATTTTCAGAACCCTCGTACTCTCACGAGTCCAACCATATAGAAATCTCAATCGGAGGTCAATTGCTCACTCAAAATCCAGTAGTTTGGTGTAAGAAGTTTTAACCAAATTCTTCAACTTTTAACCCCAAATTCGAATTTTAATGACGGATTTAACTACAAAATGATGAAATACAACTAGAAGGGATTAAAGAAACGTTACCCACTAATTTCCTCTTCAAAACCCTCTGAAAATTGCCTTTAACCGAGCTCTCAATTGATTTTCCAACTTTTGAAATTTAACCCTCGATTCTACTATATTCTGAACAGTCATTTACGCTTCTGTGGATAATGGGCCGCTTCTGTGGTCCCCCTTATGCGAAAAATCAACCGTTTCTGCGGTTTTCACTTAAGGGACCAAATTTCGCTTCTGCAGATACACAACCGCTTATGCGGAATATTGACCGCTTATGCGGTTCTTGCGGGGGAAGCCAATCTCGCTTCTGCGATGACCAAGGCCGCTTCTGCGGTTCCCAAGCCACAGGAGCGAAAAGATACCAGAAGCAGTAGAGCTGCTACTTGTCAACTTCAAAAATTTTCTGTTAACCTCCCGAATTCATCCCGAGGCCCCCAGACCTCGACCAAAAACACCAATACCACCTAATACCTTATTCAAACTTGTACCAATCTTGAAAACACCTAAAACAACACCAGAAACCCGATTTAATCAATCATTCAAGCATAAGAACCTCAATTTTCTTCCAAATAGGCTTTCAATCAAAAACCTAACCAAAACCCGTCCGAATGACCTGAAATTTTACACGCACATCCCAAATGACATGACGGAGCTATTGCAACTTCCGGAATTCCATTTTGACCCTCAGATCAAAAACTCACTATCGGACCGGAAACTTCAAAATTAAAAACTTCGGCATTTCAAGCCTAAATGAGCTACGGATTTCCAAAATACATTCTGAATACGCTTCCAACCCTAAATTTACCTAACGGAGCTAACAGAACCATCGAATTTCCATTTCGAGGCTGTGTTCACACATTTCCAATTATGGACCATGTTTCAACTCTTAAGCTCTCATTTAGGGACTAAGTGTCCCAAAACAGTCTAAATCCTAACACCAAACGTCCCGGCAAACCAAAATAGCAGAAATGAACTTAGGGGGATGTAACGACCCGGCCAGTCATTTTTAGAATTTATGCCTCGATTCCCCATTAACTACTTTCCCTAAGTTCATTTCTGCTATTTTGATTTGCCGGGACGTTCGGTGTTAGGATTCGGAGTGTTTTGGGACACTTAGTCCCTAAATGAGAGCTTAAGAGTTGAAAAATAGTTCATAACTAGAACAGTGTGAAGACGACCTCGGAATGGAAATCTGATGGTCCCGTTAGCTTTGTTATGTGATTTTGGGGTTGGGAGCGTGTCCGGAATGTATTTTGGAGGTTCGTAGCTCACTTAGGCTTGAAATGCCGAAGTTTGAATTTTTGAAATTTCTGGTCTGATAGTGAGTTTTTGATCCGAGTTCGGAATGGAATTCCGAAAGTTGCAGTAGCTCCGTCATGTCATTTGGATGTGTGTGCAAAATTTCATGTCAATCGAGCGAGGTTTGGTTAGGTTTTTGATCGAAAGTGTGTTTTGTTTGAACTTGAAGTTCTTAGGCTTGAATCTTTGATTTAATCGGATTTACGGTGTTGTTTTAGGTGTTTTAAGGATTGTTACGAGTTTGAATAAGGTATTAGGTGGTATTGGTGCATTTGGTTAAGGTTCCAGGGGCCTCGGGATGATTTCGGGTGGTTAACGGGGAAAATTTCTAAGTTTACAGCAGCTGGTATTTTTTATCCTTCTGGTATTTTCACGTCTACGATCTGGGAACCGCAGGAGCGGGATTTGTTTGTAGAAGCGGGACCTGTTCCCTTAAGTGAAAACCGCAGAAGCGGTTGGTTTTCTGCATAAGCGGGACTGCAGAAGTGGTCCCTTGTCCGCAGAAGCGGAAATGACTTTTCAGAAATAGCAATTTCAAGGGTGTAATTTCATAAGTTTGAAAATCGATTGAAAGCTCGGAAGAAGGCAATTTTGAGTGGGTTTTGAAGAGAAAATCATTGGGTAACGTTTCTTTGATCCCTTTTCATTATATTTCATCATTATATAGCTAAAAAATCATTGGAATTCAAATTTAGGATAAACAATTGGTTTATTTGGGGTAAAACATCATAGACCAAACTATTGGGTTTTGAGGGGGTATTTGACCTCTGATTTGGGAGATTTTTATATGGTTAGACTCGTGAGATCACGAGGGTTTTGAAAGTGTGAAAATTATTTGATTCCGAGACATTGGCTGGAGGGGCATTTTACCTATTTTCGCGCCCTAGCTTTAAAGTTAGTAGTGGAATCAGTTGTTTGCAATATTATTTACGATGTGTAATTGAATTAAATAGATTTTGACCATTTGGAGTGGGATACTCGTGGCAAAATTATGGTTTCGAGTTGACTTGGACTTGTTCGAGGTAAGTGGCTTGTCTAACCTTGTGTGGGGGACCTTTCCCCTAAGGACATAATCTTTGAATATTTGAATGTCTCGTACGTGAGGTGACGAGCGCGTAATTGAGCTAATTGTTTTACACCTGTTTCTGCTTGAAGTATTTATGTTGAGATTTCTTGTTTACTTGTTCATTTCAGACGGTAAGTTTAAACCTGTGCTAGCTTAGAGCAGCAGTTTAGCTGACTTGCTTGCTTAATTATTTATTTGTACTATTTGTATTCTGTGAAGCATGTAGGTTAGAAAGTTCTATTACTTGAACTGATTTTAGCATTTATTCTGAGACGTTGAGTTGTTGTTGTTGTGTGTTTAATTTGGGACTACGGGTCGACTTCCCGGGAGATCCCCCTGTACTTGATATATTCTAGAATGAGGGTGCGGGATTCCAAGAGATCCCCGGCACATGTATTTCTATATATTGGGATACCAAGAGATCCCCGACTTACTTATTGAGGATACCAAGAGATCCCCAGTGTATATGATGAGGATACCAAGAGATCCTCGGGATACCAAGAGATTCCCGGCTATTATTCCTTGTTGAGAGCAGTATCCCTTGTATTGTTACATTTTCTTTCTATTAGTGTTCTTTAAGAGATCCCCAGTGTATATGATGAGGATACCAAAAGATCCTCGGGATACCAAGAGATCCCCGGCTATTATTCCTTGTTGAGAGCAGTATTCCTTGTATTGTTACATTTGCTTTCTATTACTGTTCTTCCTTATTTATCTGGGTTAGATTCTCTCTGTAGACCTTATTTAACCTGCTTCTGTTATCTTATTATTTATTTTGTTTTATCTCAGTAGGGCCTTGACCTTCCTCGTCACTACCCAACCGATGTTAGTCTTGGCACTTACTGCGTACCGCTGTGGTGTACTCATGCCCTTCCTGCACATGTTTTTCATGTGCAGATCATCCAGGTACATCTACTCAGGTGCACTATCAGTGAGGCGGGAGGATTCGAAGACTTCGAGGTAGATCTGCTGCGTCTGCAGACCGACGAGTCTCCCTCTCACTCTATCTTTAGTAAGGTTTCTCTCTTTCGATTGTTTGACATTCTAGAGTTTTGGAGCCATACTATATACTTCTATAGCCTATGTTGCCCGTGAGTTTCCGGGTTTTGGGAATTGTTTCGGATTTGTGTTATCGAGTTGTATGTGACAAGCGGCATTCAGTACAGTTTCCTCTAGATATTAAATTTGAATTTCTCTATTATTTTTTCGCAATTATTATGTTTTCCGCAAGAATAGGCTTACCTGGTCATAGGGACCAGGTGCCGTCATGACATGTTCACGGTTGGTGAACTAGGGTCGTGAAAAGTTGGTATCAGAGCTCTAGGTTCATAGGAGTCATGGAACATATGCCAGTTTATTAGAGTCTCGCTCATCGGTACGGAGACGTCTGTATTTATCTACGAGATGCTATGTAACTGTTTAGGAAAAATATTCATTTCATTTGAATTCCTTGTCGTACGATATTTTTGACATCAATTCTAAACTTCTGTCTTCTATACTCTCATAGATGGTGAGGACACGTGCTACACGAGATGACCAGGCACCCGCACCCCCTGCTACTGTTGTCAGAGGCCGGGGCGGGGGTAGAGCTCGAGGACGTGTACGTGGTGCAGCCACAGCACCTGCGTGAGCTGCTGCCGAGGTACCACCAGCAGATTTGGCTAGAGCCCAGGCACCTGGCACACCTACCATTGCTACTACTACTCCAGCGCTCTAGGAGACTCTGGCTCAGTTCATGAGCATGTACACTACCTTGGCTCAGGCGGGGTCGCTTCCCCTCGCTATAGCCACATCCCAGGCCGGGGGAGGGGCCTAGACTCCCACAGCCCGCACTCCTGGGTAGAGAGTGCAAATGGAGCAGGTCCCAGAGGTTATTCCTTTACCGCCTGCAGCACCAGCACAGCCCGGGGATGGGTCAGCTATTTTTGAGGACGAGCAGCGTAGAGTAGAGAGGTTCAAGAAATATGATCCCCCAGTGTTCAGTGGCTTAGCATCAGATGATGCCTTGGGATTTCTAGAGGAGTGTGATCGTATCCTTCACACCATGGGCATAGTGGATTCTAGCAGGGTCTCTTTCACCGCCTTTCAGCATCGAGGAGCCGCCTATGATTGGTGGCATACTTATGAGTTGAACAGTCCAGTGGAGTCTGTCTCACTGACTTGGACCCAGTTTTAAGACATGTTTATGAGAGAGTTTATTCCCCAGAGCCTCAGGAATTCATGGCGCTCGGAGTTTGAGCACTTGCACCAAGGTGCTATGACAGTTTTAGAGTATGCCATCCGTTATACCAGGTTGGCCAGGCATGCACCGGCTTTGGTTGTGACAGTTCGGAAGAGAGTTCGGAGGTTTATCGAGGGTCTTATTCTACCCATCCGGTCTAGCATGGCTCGAGAGTTAGAGATGGATATTCTTTACCAGCAGGTAGTGAGCACTGCTAGGAGGATTGAGGCTATGCTCGCCAGGGAGCGAGGGGAGAGGGAGGCTAAGAGGTCTCAAGAGTCGGGTCACTACTCTGGTGCCCGTACCCCATCAGAAGGTTGTTATGGTAGAGGTTATTCTGGTTGCCCTACACATTCAACTTTGCCAGCAGCCGGCAGTACTCCAGCTCCGCCTGCACCTCAGGAGCCTTATTATGCGCCTCTAGTTTCTAGCGCGCCTCCTGCACGGGGTACTTCCAGAGGTCAGTCTAGCAGGCCTAGCCCCAACCAATCACAGCCACCGTATCCTCCCAGATCTTGCTATGAGTGTGGTGACAACTTTTATGTGGTGAGGGATTGCCCTAGACTTGGGAGGAGTGCATCTCCACAGACTGCTCAGCCACAGTGTGCTCCTTAGAGTTCTCAGGCTATGGTCCTAGCTCCCGCTGCTACCCCACTTGCCCAGCCAGCTAGGGGCGGAGGCTGGGGAGATAGAGGCTGCCCTCGATAAAGGGGTCGGGCCAGATACTATTGTATTCCTGCTCGCACTGAGGCGGTTGCCTCCGATTCCGTCATCACAGATATTATACTGGTTTGTCACAGAGAGGCATTGGTTCTATTCGATCTATGATCTACTTATTCTTATGTGTCTTCTTATTTTGCTTCGCATTTGGGTATGCCTCGGGATTCTTTGAGTGCCCCCGTTTATGTTTCTACTCCTGTGGGAGATTCTCTTATTATGGATCACGTTTATCGGTCATGTTTGGTTACTATTCATGGTTTTGAGACCAGCACGGATCTATTGTTACTCGGTATGGTTGACTTTGATATTATTCTGGGCATGGACTGGTTGTCACCCCATCATGCTATTCTTGATTGTCACGCCAAGACCGTGACACTGGCTATGCCAAGTGTTCCACCTATTGAGTGGAGTGGTACTTTAGATCACACCCCCAGTAGAGTTATCTCTTTCCTTAAAGCTCAGCGTATAGTTGAGAAGGGGTGTGCCGCGTATTTGGCTTATGTGAGAGATGTCAGTATTGATAACCCTTCTGTTGATTCAGTCCCAGTGGTACGGGATTTCCCCGACGTGTTTCCAGCTGACCTTTTGGGCATGCCGCCCGATAGAGACATGGATTTTGGCATTGATATGTTGTCGGGCACTCGGCCCATTTCCTTTCCTTCGTATCACATGGCTCCTCCTGAGTTGAAGGAGTTGAAGGATCAATTGCAGGAATTGCTGGGTAAGGGTTTTATTTGACCCAGTGTTTCACCGTGGGGTGCTCCTGTCTTGTTTGTGAAGAAGAAAGATGGTTCTATGTGTATGTGCATTGATTATCGCCAGTTGAACAAAGTTACAGTGAAGAACCGTTATCCTTTACCTCGTATTGATGATCTGTTCGACCAGCTTCAGGGCGCACAAGTGTTTTCCAAGATTGATTTGCGCACAGGTTATCATCAGGTGAAGAATCGGGAGCCAGATATACTGAAGACTGCCTTTCGAACTTTGTTTGGTCTTGTTATGTCATTTGGGCTGACCAATGCCCCAGCAGCTTTTATGCATTTGAGGCACAGTGTATTTAGGCCATATCTTGACTCATTCATTATTATTTTTATTGATGAAATTCTGGTGTATACCCAGAGTCGGGAAGATCATGAGCAGCACCTGAGGACAGTGCTTCGAACTCTGAGAGAGAAGAAATTATATGCAAAGTTCTCAAAATGTGAGTTCTGGTTTAGTTCCGTGGAATTCCTAGGCCACTTGGTATCGAGTGAGGGCATTCGGGAGGATCCCAGGAAGGTGGAGGCCGTGCAGAGTTGGCCCAGGCCCTCCTCAGCTACAGAGATTTGCAGTTTTCTTGGCTTGACGGGTTATTACCGTCGCTTTGTGGAGGGGTTTTCATCGATTGCGGCCCCTATGACTAGATTGACACAAAAGGGTGGCCCATTTCAGCAGACAGAGGAGTGTGAGGCGAGCTTTCAAAAGCTCAAGATAGGTTTGACTTCAGCCCCAATCTTGATGTTGCCTACCTGTTCGGGGTCTTATACAATTTATTGTGATGCCTCACGGGTTGGACTTGGAGCGGTGTTGATGCAGGACGGTAGGGTGATTGCCTACGTATCCAGACAGTTGAAGGTACACGAAAAGAATTACCCTGTCCACGACCTTGAGTTAGCTGCTATTGTTCATGCCTTGAAAATCTGGCATCATTATTTGTACGGGGTGCCTTGTGAGATCTATACTGACCATCGGAGTTTGCAGCACTTGTTTAAGCAGAAGGACCTGAATATTCAGAGGATATGGTTAGAGTCGTTAAAGGATTATGATATTACTATTCTTTATCACCCGGGCAATAGCAATGTGGTAGCCGATGCCTTGAGTCGCCGGGCGGAGAGTTTGGGAGTTTGGCATATTTACCAACTTCAGAGAGGCCTATGGCGATAGATGTTCAGGCCTTAGCTATTCAGTTCGTGAGATTGGACCTTTCAGAGCCCAGTCGGGTTCTAGCCTGTGTGGTTTCTCGGTCTTCCCTATTTGATCGTATCAGGGAGCGACAGTATGATCACCCTCATTTGCTTGTACTTCAGGACAGGGTCCAGCGTGGGGTTCCAGAGATGTGACCATCGGGGATGATGGGGTATTGAGGATGCACGACTGGATTTGTGTGCCAATGTTGAAGGTCTTCGAGAGTTGATTCTAGCAGAGGCCCATAGTTCGTGGTATTCCATCCATCCTGGTGCTGCGAAGATGTATCAGGACTTGAGGCAGCACTATTGGTGGAGGCGGATAAAGAAGGATATTGTTGACTACGTTTCTAGATGCCTCAACTGCCAGCAGGTGAAGTATGAGCACCGGTGTCCGGGTGGGTTGCTTCAGCAGATTGAGATCCCAGAGTGGAAATGGGAGCGTATCACCATGGACTTTGTATCTAGACTCCCATGGACTGTGATGAAGTTTGATTATATTTGGGTCATTGTAGATTGGCTGGCCAAGTCCGCTCATTTCATTCCTGTGTGTACTACTTATTTATCGGAGCGGTTGGAGGAGATTTATATCAGGGAGATCATCCGTTTGCATGGTATTCCAGTTTCTATCATCTCAGGCAGAGGTACTCAGTTTATATCGCGGTTCTGGAGAGCCATGTAGCAGGAGTTAGGTACTCGGGTGGAGTTGAGCACGGCATTTCACCCCCAGACGAACAGACAATCCGAGCGCACTATTCAGATTCTGGAGGATATGCTCTATGCGTGCGTGATTGAGTTTGGAGGGTCATGGGATCATTTCCTGCCACTGGCGGAGTTTGCTTATAATAACAGTTATCAGTCCAGCATTCAAATGGCGCCGTATGAGGCTTTATATGGTAGGAGGTGTAGATCTCCGGTGGGTTGGTTTGAGCCAGGTGAGGCCAGGCTATTGGGCACAGAGATGTTCCAGGATGCAATGGAGAAGGTTAAGGTAATTCAGGAAAGACTCTGTGCTGCCCAGTCCAGACAGAAGAGTTACGCTGACAAGAAGGTTTGTGATGTTTAATATATGGTTGGTGAGCGGGTTCTGCTTCGGGTCTCGCCTATGAAAGGCGTCATGAGGTTTGGAAAGAAAGGGAAGCTGAGTCCGAGGTTTATTGGCCTTTTTGAGATCCTGAGGCGAGCTGGGGAGGTTTCTTACGAGCTTGCCTTACCTCCCAGCTTGGCCGGAGTTCACCTGGTATTTCATGTTTTGATGCTCCGGAGGTATCACGGGGATCCGTCGCATGTGTTGGATTTCAGTTCAGTCTAGTTGGACAAGGATCTATCCTATGTTGAGGAGCCAGTGGCTATTTTGGATAGGCAGATCAGAAAGTTGAGGTCAAAGAACATTGCTTCAGTGAAGGTCCAATGGCGGGGTCAGCCGGCCGAGGAGGCGACTTGGGAGACCGAGCAGGATATGCGCATCCAGAACCCTCATCTTTTTACTACTTGAGGTATGTTCTCTATGCTCATTCGAGGACGAATGAATGTTTAGGTGTAGGAGGATGTAACGACCCGGCCGGTCATTTTTGTAATTTACGCCCTGATTCCCCATTAACTACTTTCCCTAAGTTCATTTCTGCTATTTTGGTTTGCCGGGATGTTCGGTGTTAGGATTCGGAGTATTTTGAGACACTTAGTCCCTAAATGAGAGCTTAAGAGTTGAAAAATGGTCCGTAATCGGAATAGTGTGAAGACGACATCAGAATGGAAATTCGATGGTCCTGTTAGCTCCGTTAGGTGATTTTAGGGTTGTGAGCGTGTTCGGAATGTATTTTGGAGGTTTGTACCTCACTTAGGCTTGAAATGCCAAAGTTTGAATTTTCAAACTTTTTGGTATGATAGTGAGTTTTTGATCTGAGGGTCGTAATGGAATTTCGGAAGTTGCAGTAGCTCCGTCATGTCATTTGGGATGTGTGCACAAAATTTTAGGTCAATCGGGCGAGGTTTGGTTAGGTTTTTGATCGAAAGTGTGTTTCGTTGGATTTTGAAGTTCTAAGGATTGAATCTTTGATTTAATCGGATTTTCGGTGTTGTTTTAGGTGTTTTAAGGATTGGTACAAGTTCGAATAAGGTATTAGGTGGTATTGGTGCGTTTGGTTGAGGTTCCGGGGACCTCGGGATGATTTCGGGTGGTTAAGGGGGAAAATTTCTAAGTTTGCAGCAGCTGGTATTTTTTATCCTTCTGGTATTGTTGATTCTGCGGTCTGGGAACCGCAGAAGCGGCTTCCTCATCGCAAAAGCGGGGTTTGGCCTTCCCCTCAGAGACTGCAGAAGCGGTCACCTTTCCGCAGGAGCAAGATTTGTTCGCAGAAGCGGGACCTGTTCCCTTAAGTGAAAACCACAGAAGCGGTTGGTTTTCCGCATAAGATGGACCGCAGAAGCGGTCCCTTGTCCGCAGAAGCAGAAATGACTGTTCAGAAATAGCAATTTCGGGGGTGTAATTTCATAAGTTTGAAAATTGATTGAGAGCTCGAGAGAAGGCGATTTTGAGCGGGTTTTGAAGAGAAAATCATTGGGTAACGTTTCTTTGATCGCTTTTCATTATATTTCATCATTATATAGCTAAATAAATCATTGGAATTAAAATTTAGGATAAAAAATGGTTAATTTGGGGTAAAACTTCATAGACCAAACTATTGGGTTTTGAGGGGGCATTTGACCTCCGATTTGGGATATTTTTATATGGTTAGACTCATGAGAGTACGAGGGTTCTGAAAGTGTAAAAATTATTCGATTCCAAGACGTTGGCTGGAGGGGCATTTTGGACATTTTACCTATTTTCGCTCCCTAGCTTTAAATTTAGCAGTGGAATAAGTTTTTTGCAATATTATTTACGATGTGTAATTGAATTGAATAGATTTGGGCCATTTGGAGTCAGATACTAGTGGAAAAAGCGTGGTTTCAGGTTGACTTGCACTTGTTCGAGGTAAGTGGCTTGTCTAACCTTGTGTGGGGGACCTTTCCCCTTAGGACATAATCTTTGAATATTTGAATGCCTCGTACGTGAGGTGACGAGCGCGTACTTGAGCTAATTGTTATAGACCCGTTTCTACTTGAAGTATTTAAATTGAGATTTTTTGCTTACTTGTTCATTTCAGACTGTAAGTTTAAACCTGTGCTAGCTTAGAGAAGCATGTTTAGCTGACTTGCTTGCTTAATTGTTTATCTGTACTATTTGTATTCTGTGAAGCATGTAGGTTAGAAATTTCTATTACTTGAACTGATTTTAGCATTTATTCTGAGATGTTGAGTTGTTGTTGTTGTGTGTTTAATTTAGGACTACACGTCGACTTCCCGGGAGATCTCCCTGTACTTGATATATTCTGGATTGAGGGTGCGGGACACCAAGAGATCCCCGGCACATGTACTTCTATATATTGGGATACCAAGGGAACCCCGACTTACTTATTGATGATACCAAGAGATCCCTAGTGTATATGATGAGGATACCAAGAGATCCTCGGGATACCAAGAGATTCTCGGCTATTATTTCTTGTTGAGAGCAGTATTCCTTGTATTGTTACATTTGCTTTCAATTATTGTTCTTCCTTATTTAAACTACTTATGTTATCTTTTTATTTATTTTGTTTTATCTCAGTAGGGCCCTGACCTTCCTCGTCACTACCCAACCGAGGTTAGGCTTGGCACTTACTGAGTACCGTTGTGGTGTCCTCATGCCTTTCTTCCACATGTTTTTCATGTGCAGATCATCCAGGTACCTCTATTCAGGCGCACTATCAGTGAGGCAGGAGGATTTCAGAGACTTCAAGGTAGATCTGCTGCGTCTGCAGACCGACGAGTCTCCCTCTTACTCTATCTTTAGTTCTTAGATTTCTCTCTTTCGATTGTTAGACATTCTGGAGTTTTGGAGCCATACTATATACTTTTTAGCCTGTGTTGCCCGTGAGTTTCCGGGTTTTGGGAATTGTTTCGGATTTGTGTTATCGAATTGTATGTTCCAAGCGACATTTCAGTATAGTTTCCTCTAGTTATTAAATTTGAATTTCTCTATTGTTTTTCCGCAATTATTATGTTTTCCGCAATAATAGGCTTACTGGTCATAGGGACCACGTGCCGTTTTGACATGTTCACGGTTGGTGAACTAGGGTCGTGACAGGGAAGCAGTTAATGGAGGATCGGTGCGTAAAATCCAAAAACGACCGGCCGGGTCGTTACAGCTAAGAACAATTAATTTTTACAAATCAAACTAGAAGGAATTAAATAAAATCAGTGTATTTCGAAAAAATCAAAGAAAAGGAGAGAGAAACCTAACTGGGCAGTGGAGGACACCGGCGGTGGAGCCGTTGCCACGCGGCGAGCGTCGGTGGCGCCGCTGCTGGAGGGAGACGGAAGGGGAGGGGAGTTTGATTGTGAGAGAGAGAAGAGAGGGTATGGGGAAATGTTTTGAAGAAATCAAGAGAATGGGAGGGGAAACCCATTTTTTAGACACTGTTTTTAAAAAAAGCGACCAACTTTGGTCGCTCATTTTGGTAGCAAATGAGTATTGACTATTTTGACCAAAATAGCAACCAATGTTGGTCGCTAATTTCTGACCGTTTGACCAGAATAACGACCAACATTGGTCGCTATATCTAAGAAAAATTAAAATTATAATTAGTGTAAGTATATTACCTAATACACTTATAATTAGTGCATAGTATATCGTAAATATATATATTATATATATAAGCTACATTCGATATAATATTAGCTAATACACACTTATAATTAGTGCATAGTATAGCATGTATATATATATATATATATATATATATATATATATATATATATATATATATATATATATATA
>MU735279.1:63465-91939 GCA_026770625.1 Nicotiana glauca
ATATATATATATATATATATATACACGTCATATTCGATATAATATTACCTAATACACTTATAATTAGTGCATAGTATAGCGTAAAGTAAGTATATATATATATATATATATATATATATATAAAAGCTACATTTGATATAATATTACCTAATACACTTATAATTAATGCATAGTATAGCGTATGTATATAAATATATATATGTGTATATATATTATATATATATAAAAGTTACATTCGATATAATATTACCTAATACACTTATACTTAGTGCATAGTATAGCGTAAGTATATATATACATTCGATATAATATTGGCTAATACACTTATAATTAGTGCATAGTATAGCGTAAGTATATGTATATATATGTATGTATATATATAAGCTATATTCGATACATTAGTTAATACACTTATACTGTCACACCCGGATTTCCCACCTTCGGGGAGTCATGATGGCGCCTACTAATAGGACCTAGGCAAGCCAATTACCAATTACCTCTTTTAGCAAACATCGACAATATTAGAAACAATGAAGCATTTAATAATAAAGCGGAAGTCTCAATCAAAAAAATCCTCTACCCAAGTTTGGTGTCACAATACTCACGAACGTCTAGAGAATAATAAATACAAGGTTTGAATGAAACACAAAACTGTCTGCTACGATACAAATGATAACAAACTGGATAAAATAGAAGGGACTCCGGGCCTGCGGATGTCAGCAAGGCTACCTCGAACTTTCCTGGACTGAAAGCTCGCTCCCAGAATGCTACTGCTACTCGAATGCTGCTCCAACACCTGGATCTGTGCAAAAAGATGCACAGTGTGTAGCATTAGCACAACCGACCCCTTGTGCTGGTAAGTGCCTGGCCTAACCCCGGCGAAGTAGTGACGAGGCTAGAACCAGACCACCAGATAACCCGGTACAGTTCAAATATATATACACAACGGAAAGAAATACAGGAAGTATACAGTCAACAAACAGAAGGGGGGAAGGATCATGTTACGGGGAGGCAAAAGTTATAATTAGGAAATCACAATATAAGATAGAAACAACCAAAGAATTTATAAAGAATCAAGAACACGAATATTCCAAATAAAACACGCTGGCATCAGCCACTGTTGCGGTGTGCAACCCGGTCGTCAAATATCATTGTTGCGGTGTGCAACCCGATACATGAATATCGTTTAGCATTGTTCCAGTGCGCAACCCTCAGATATCATTGTTTCGGTGCGCAACCCGACCCGTATGGATATTATTTATCATTGTTGTGGCTTACAACCCGATCCATATCATTTTTCATTGTTGCGGCGTGCAACCGATCCATATCATTTATCATTGTTGCGGCGTGCAACCCGATCAATATCATTTATCATTGTTGTGGCGTGTAACCCGCTCCACCAATATCCTACTTTCTCGTCCAAACAACAGTCACAAATACTGGGCAAGAAAATCCCGGCAAGGGAATACAACAAAGCAATTAAATCCCGGCAAGGGAACAATATCAATAAACTCAATGTCCCGGCAAGGGAGAAAATCAACAACCAACAACACATCCTGGCAAAGGAATAACCAATAAACCATCTCTCTTTCTTTCGTACCTTACTTTATAATTTACTCCATCATTCGAGCCAATGCTCCAGAGAATCAACTAATCATACTGTCTTTCATACTTTCTTTACAATATATAGGAATCCTCAATTAAGCATGGAAATTTCAACAAAACATGATAATCGCATTTCAAGGACTCACGGTCATGCTAGACACCAATGTATAGATACTCGTCACCATGCCTATACACCGTACTCGACAATTAGCAAGTAGCAAACAAGACTCAACTCCTATTCCCTCAAGCTAAGGTTAGACGAAACACTTACCTCAACTTCCACGGCTAGAATCAATCCACAACGACCGCTTTCCCTCTCGAATTCGGCTCAAACTCAATCAAATCTATGAAATAATGACTTTATAATATCAATAATAGCTATATAAATCAAGCCCAATGCCTAAATATCGATTCCCAACCTTTCTTCCCAAAAATTCCAAAATTGCCCCCTGGGCCCGCTTGGTCAAAATGTGAGGTTCGGACTAAATCAAATCCCCCATTCACCCACGAGCCCGAATATATAATTTTATTCTCAAATTCGACCCAAAACGAGGTCTAAATCAAGAAAAAGTAAAAAGCCCTAGTTCTACCCATTTCCCCAATTTCTACCCTAAATCACATGTTTTAAGCTTAGGAATTTGATAAATAATGATGGAAAATAAAGAAAACAAGTTAAGATTTACGAACCCAAGAAGTGTTGATGAAAGAGAGCTTCAATGGATGCCTAAGGACCTTGCAGAAGAAGGGGTTCAAGTATTTTTGTGAAAAATCCCGTAGCTACTGTTCTGTGATTTTTAAAATATAACTGGAAGAAAAATACTCTATATCGCGAAGAAGTTCATACAATCACATAGGGATAGGGAAGTTGACAATTGCGCTCACACAAAGGGTGTTGCGAATGCATAGAAGAACGAGGTTGAAATTCCCAGGTTTGGTTTAGTGCTTTGCGATCGCGGGAGGAAGGATGCACTCGCACTGAAGGAATTGGCTAAGCTAAATGATCGCGGGTCAATTTATACGATCGCATAGAACAAAACAGGGCACCTGGAACCTCACACTATGCGATCGCGGATAGGCCTAATACAATCGCATAGAACAAAATATCAGAGTGACAGAACTGTTGTTTCTGCAATTTTTCTAAGTTTCAAAACCATCCCGAACACCTCCGAAAACACTCCCGAGCCCTCAGGGCTCCTAACCAAACACACACACTAACTCAACAACATCGTACGAACTTAACTGAGCGATCAAATCGCCAAAATGACATCATAAACGAGGAATTAAACCTCAAAATCAACACTTTTCATCAAATTTCTTAAATTTTCAAACTTAGAGATTTAGGTCCGAAACACGACGTCCGATTTCGATCAAATTTCATAGGAAGCGCTTAAACCACATATAAGACCTGTAACGGGCGCCAGAACCAAAATATGAGCCCGATACCAACACTTTCTAATCCATTTTCATTTCAAATTTCCATATAAATTTTAGAAAAATAATTTCTTTTAAAAATTTATTTCTCGAGCTCAGGACCTCGGATTTCGATTCCGGACATACGCCTGAGTCCCATATTTTTCTACGGACCCTCCGGGACCGTCCAATCACGGGTCCGGGTATGTTTACCCAAAATATTGACCAATGTAACCTTTAATCATATTAATATAAAAATTCATCAATTTTACACAGAATTCATATTTAAGCTTTCCGGCTACGCGCCCAGACTGCGCAATGCAAATCGAGGAAAGTAAAAATGAGGTTTTCAAGGCCTCGGAAGTGCGAAAAGTAGAGAAGACAGGTGATGATGTCACGACCCAGATTTTCCACCATCAGGAGTGGTGATGGCGCCTACTAATGGGAGCTAGGCAACCCAATTTATTTAATACTCTTAACAATATTAACAATATAAATAAAGGCGAGACAATTAATATAAAAGCGAAAGTCTTAAAACATAAATAACTGAAAGCAAGTGCAAAAGTTCAAATACAACTCTACCCAGATCTGGTGTCACTAACTCACGAACATCTAGGGAGTGCTAAAACCAAAGTCTGAATAAAAGTATAATACTGTTTTTCCGGGTACAAATATAACAAACGAAGATAAATTGGAAGAGACTCCGGGCCATGCGGACGCCAGCAAGGCTACCTCCGGGAATCTCTGGACTGAAGTCAGCTCCCAATGCTCCTACTGTGGTCCACAAGCTGCTCCGGCTTCGTAATCTGTGCAAAAATATGCACTGAGTGTAGCATCAGCACAACCGACCCCATATGCTGGTAAGTGCCTGGCCTAACCCAGGCAAAGTAGTGACAAGGATAGACAGGACTACCAATCAAACCTATGCAGATTTATGTATACAAGTAAAACGAAAATAACAACGGAAAGTAATAATTAAGAATGGGAGGGGAACATGCTTTTGGGAGTAACAGATAAAACAGAACAGCAGGGATATATAACGAAACTACAACTGATTCCTTCTAACACAGAATAAGTGGTCGGCGTGCCACACGATCCCACTTCATGATATATTTAAGTGGTCGCGTTCCACACGATCCCATTTCATAATATATAAGTGGTCGGCGTGCCACACGATCCTAGTTCATAATATATAAGTGGTCGGCGTGCCACACGATCCCATTTCATAATATATGAGTGGTCGGCGTGCCACACAATCCCATTTCATAATATATAATGGTTTCCTAGCAAGGGAACAAGTATCAATACAACTATCCCAGCAAGGGAGAATACAAATAAACAGTTAATTCCCGTCAAGGGAGCAACAACAATAAGTTACACGTCCCGGCAAGGGAATAATTACATCTCTTTCTCTTTCATTCATTTCTAATTCCTAATCATGTCATAATTTGAGCCAACTCTCCAAGGAGTTTACAAATCATATTTCCTCTTCATACTGTTCACATTATATCGAAACCATAAATTAAATAAGAAAGATTCACTACAGAATCCCAAATCAGCACAAATAAGGACTCACGGTCATGCTATACACCGGTGTATAGATACTCGTCACCATTCCTATACACCGTACTCAATATTTAGCAATTAGAAAATAATACTCTAATCTTATTCCCTCAAGACAAATTTAGATCAAACACTTATCTCGAATGCTCCAAACTCAACTCAATCCTCTAGTATAGCTATACCCCTCGGATTCGGCTCCAACTCAGTCAAATCTATGAAATAATGACCTTACAATATTAATAATAGATAAACAAATCAAACCCAATGCTTAAATATGAATTTCTAGCTTTCTTCCAAAAATTCCCAAAATCGATCCCGGGCCCGCTTGGTCAAAACACGAGGTTCGAACCAATTTCATTACACTCATTCCCCCACAAGCCCGAATATATAATTTGTTTTCAAATCCGACCCCAAAATGAGGTCTAAATCAAAGAAAATCGAAAAACCCTAACTCTACCCTTTTCCCCAATTACCCTAGATTACATGATTTAGGTTTATAAACTCATTAATTAATGAAGGAAGATGAAGGAAATGAGTGGGAATTTACTTACCCAAGAAGCTTTGGTGAAGAAGTGCTCAAAAATTCACTCAAGAGCTGTGGAGAAGAAGAACTCGTGTGAAATATGGACTAAATCCCATAGCTACTGGTTCTGTTTTTTAAAAAAATTAACTGGGCGAAAATAGCCTATGTGATTGGGAAGGAAGTCATGCGATCGCATAGAGGAAGGGGAAGTGTTCGCTGCAATCGTGGAGCGATCATCGCGATAGCATAGAAGAAAATAAAGGGATTCTCAGGCTAGCACTATGCGATCGCGGAAGAAAGTTGCGATCGCATACAACAAACGGACCCCCCTGAATATTAACACTATGCGATCATAGACCTACCTATGCGATTGCATAGAGCAATTGACTGGACACCAGCAAACAACATATTCTGCAATTTCTTAAGTTCAAAAACCACTCCGACACTCCTGCGAACACTCCCGAGCCCTCGGGGCTCCTAACCAAACACACACACTAACTCAACAACATCCTACGAACTTAACCATGCAATTAAATCGCCAAAATAACATCATAAACGAGGAATCAAACCTCAACATCATCACATTTTGATCAAACTTCATAAACCTTCAAACTTGGAGTTTTAGATTCGAAACACGTCAAATGATGTCCGATTTCAACCAAATTTCACAGGAAGCGCTTAAACCATATATAAGACTTGCACCTGGCACCAGAACCAAAATACGGCACCGAAACCATTTCTTTCTAATCCATTTTTCATTTCAAATTTCCAATTAAATTTCAGAAAAATAATTTCTTTTAAAAATTCATTTCTCGGGCTCGGGACCTCATATTTCGATTCTTGGCATACGCCCGAGTCCTCTATTTTTCTACGGACACTTCGGGACCATCTAATCAAGGGTCCGAGTCCGTTTACCTAAAATGTTGACCCAAGTCAACTTTAATCATTTTAAAGCCATATTTTGAAATTTTTCACAGAATTTAACATATAAGCTTTTCGGCTACGCGCCCGGACTATGCACGTAAATCGAGGTAAGTAAAAAATGAGTTTTCAAGGCCTCGGAAGCACAGAATGAAAGAGAAAACAGGTGATGACCCTTTGGGTCGTCACATTCTCCACCTCTAAAACAAACGTTCGTCCTCGAACGGGCAAAAGAAAGAAGTACCTGAGTCGGAAAATGGATGAGAATAATGGCTCCGCATATCAGGCTCGCACTCCTAGTTTAATGCCTCAGGAGGCTGACCTCTCCACTGGACACGCACTGAAGGAAAACTTTTCGACCTCAACTGTCGAACCTGCCGGTCTAGAATAGCTACTGGCTCCTCCTCATAAGACAGATCCTTGTCCAACTGGACAATGCTAAAATCTAACACGTGAGCTGGATCGCCATGATACCTCCGAAGCATGGACACATGAAACACTGGATGCACGGCTGACAAGCTAGGCGGCAAGGCAAGTCTGTAAGCCATCTCTCCCACACGATCGAGAATCTCAAACGGACAAATGAACCTAGGGCTAAGTTTGCCCTTCTTCCCAAATCTTATCACGCCCTTTATAGGCGACACTCAGGGCAAGACCGCTCACCAACCATGAAAGCTACATCTCGAACCATGCAATCTGCATAACTCTTTTGCCGCGACTGAGCTGAACGAAGCTTGTATTGAATGATCTTGACTTTATCCAAGGCCTCCTAAACTAAATCTGTACCCAATAACCAAGCCTCTCCCCGCTCAAACCATCCGACTGGAGACCGACATTGCCTACCATACAATGCCTTATATGGAGCCATCTGAATGCTGGACTGGTAGCTGTTGTCGTAGGCGAACTCTGCTAAAGGAAAAAACTTGTCCCACGAACCTCCAAACTCAATAACACAAGCCCGGAGCATATCCTCAAAAATCTAAATAGTCCGCTCGAACTGGCCGTCTGTTTGAGGATGAAATGCTGTGCTCAACTCAACCCGAGTGCCCAGCTCTCACAGAACTACACCTAGAAATACGAGGTTAATTACGTACCCCGGTCCGAAATGATAGATGCCGGCACACCATAAAGGCAAACAATCTCCCAGACATAAATCTCAGCTAACCTCTCGGATGAATAGGAGACTGCCACAGGAATGAAATGTGTTGACTTCGTCAGCCTATCAATAATAACCCATATCGTATTGAACTTCTTCCGAGTCAACGGAAGTCCGGTAACGAAATCCATGGTAATCCTCTCCCACTTCCACTCGGGAAGCTCAATCCTCTAAAATAAACTACCAGGCCTCTGATGCTCATACTTAACTTACTGACAGTTCAAACATCGAGCCACATATGCAACAATATCTTTCTTCATCCTACGCCACCAATAGTGCTGCCACAAGTCATGATACATCTTCGCGGCGCCCGGGTGAATAAAATACCGAGAACTATGGGCCTCCACTAAGATCCACTCTCAAATCCCATCGACATTGGGCACATAAACCCGCCCCTGCAATCTTAAAACACCATCATCATCTAAGGTCATCTTCGTGGCGCCTCCACGTTGCAGCGTGTCTTTCAGGACACACAAATGGGGATCATCAAACTGCCGATCACGGATATGCTCCAATAATGAAGAACGAGCGACCGTGAAAGCTAACACTCTGCTAGGCTCAGAAATGTCCAACCTCACAAATCGATTGTACAAGGCCTGAATATCCAAAGCAAGCGGTCTCTGGCCAACCGGAACATAAGCAAGACTACCCATGCTGGCGGACTTCCTACTCAATGCATCGGCCATCACATTGGCTCTCCCCGGGTGATACAAAATAGTAACATCATAATCTTTCAGTAGCTCAACCACCTCCTCTGCCTCAAGTTCAACTCCTTCTGCTTGAACAAGTACTGAAGACCCTTGTGATCAGTGTACACCTCACACATCACACCATATAGGTAATGCCTCCAAATATTTAAAGCATGAACAATGGCTGCGAACTCTAGATCATGAACCGGATAATTCTTCTCGTGGATCATCAACTGCCTCGAAGCATAGGCAATGACTGTGCCATCCTTTATCAATACTGAACTAAGCCCAATACGGGAAGCATCACAATAAACTGTATAAGGCCTTGAGCCTATGGGCAAAACCAACATTGGTGTCGTAGTCAGAGCTATTTTGAGCTTCTGAAAGCTTGCCTCAAACTCATCTGACCATCTGAACTAGGCATCCTTCTGGGTCAATCTGGTCATCGGGGCCGCAATAGATGAATATCCCTCCACGAACCGACGGTAATAACCTGCTAACCCCAAGAAACTCCGAATCTCAGTTGCTGATGCTAGTTGAGGCCAGTTCTTGACTGCCTCAATCTTCTTCGGGTCCACCTGAATACCCTCTGCTGATACGACGTGACCTAGAAATGCAACCGAACTTAACCAGAACTCCCACTTTGAGAACTTAGCATATAACTGACTATCCTTCAGAGTCTGAAGAACCACTCTGAGGTGCTGCTCGTGCTCCTCCTGGCGCAGGAATACACCAAAATATCATCAACAAAGACTATCACGAACAACTCCAAGTAAGGCCTGAACACTCGGTTCATCAACTTCATAAATGTTGCTGGGGCATTGGTCAACCCAAATGACATGACCAAAAACTTATAATGCCTATACCGAGTGCGGAATGCTGTCTTAGGGACATCAGACGCCCTAATCCTCAACTGATGGTAGCCAGATGTCAAGTCTATCTTTGAAAACACCTTTGCACCCTGAAGCTGGTCAAACAAACCATCAATACTCGGCAGTGGATACTTGTTCTTAATCGTCACTTTGTTCAATTACCAGTAATTAATGCACATCCTCATCGACCCATCCTTTTTCCACACAAATAACACCGGTGCACCCCAAGGAGAAACACTAGGCCTTATAAAACCCTTCTCTAGCAAGTCTTGCAACTGGTCCTTTAACTCCTTCAACTCTGGTGGTGCCATGCAATGCGGCGGAGTGGAAATGGGTTGAGTGCCCGGAGCCAAATCAATACAGAAATCAATATCCCTCTGTCGGGCAGCATACCAGGCAAGTTTGAAGGGAAAACCTCGGGGAACTCCCGAACAATAGGAATAGAATCAATAGAAAGGATCTCGGGGCTAGAGTCACGAACATACACCAGATAAGCTAAACATCCCTTCTCGACCATGCGTCGAGCCTTCACATATGAAATAACACCGCGGGTGGTATGACCTGGGGTCCCTCTCCACTCCAATCGGGGAAAATTTGGCAAAGCCAAGATCACGGTCTTGGTATGAAAATCCAAGATAGCATGATACGGGGACAACCAAATCCATCCCTAATATAACGTCGAAATCCACCATGTCTAAGAGCAATAAATCAACACGGGTCTAAAGACCCTCAAACACTACCACACAAGAACGGTGAACTCGGTTGACCACTATAGAATCACCCACCAGTGTAGATACATAAAGAGGAATACCCAAAGCATCGCTAGGTATAGTCAGGTAGGGTGCAAAATAGGATGACACATATGAATACGTAGACCTAGGGTCAAATAACATTGAAGCATCCCTATCACAGACCAGAATAGTACCTATAATAACTGCATCCGAAGACTCAGCCTAGCCTGGATAGAAGAGCATAACACCGGGTTCCGCCCCACCTTCCTAAACCATATCTCTGGGATGATCGGCTGTTGGCTGGCCTCTACCTCTGGCGGTCCAAGCTCCACCTCTATGATCTTTACCTCCACTTATATGGCCTCTACCCCCGCCTCTAGCTGGCTGGGCAGCCTGTGGATCACCTGATGCCTTAATCATAGGACGAGGACCCTGCTGCTGAGCGCTATCAGAAGCTCGAGGGCAATACCTGCAATATGTCTCGTGTTGCCACACGTGTAACAAGCACTCGACCGCTGAGAATAACGGAGTGGTGGCGCATTGATAGGTGCTGATGGTGAACTGAAAATCTACTGGTCAGAAGACTACAGCTGAGAGCACCACCTGAAGTACCATGTGAGACCTGTAGGGTTGACTGAAAGGGCCTTGGAGGATGGCCTCTACCATAAGAATTAACACCTCCAGACGAGGTACCATTGAACCTACCTGCATGACGGTTCCTCTTATCTGACCCATGATAACCTCCCCGTGCAAGAGCTATCTCAACTCTACGGGCCGCATTGGCCGCCTCCTGAAAAGAAATTGCACTACCGGCTCCCATAGCCATCTGGAGACGGATCGGCTCAATCAACCCATCAATAAAACTCCGCACCCTCTCTCTCTCTTGGTGGGAAGATTAACAATAGCATGGCATGCCAGATCAGTGAACCGAGTCTTATACTGCGTGACTGTCATAGAGCCCTACTGGAGGCACTCGAACTGCCTGCGAAGAGCCTCTCGCTGAGTAAGTGGGAGAAACTTCTCCAAAAATAACTCTGCAAACTGGTCCCAAGTCAATGATGGCGGCCCTGCTGGTCTGGATAAACAATAGTCCCTCCACCAAGTCTTGGCGGATCCTGCTAGTCGAAAAGTGGCGAAGTCGACCCCATTGGTCTCCACAATACCCATAGTCCGAAGGATCTCATGGCAGCTAAATAAGAAATCCTGTGGATCCTCTGAAGAAGTACCGCTGAATGTGGTGGTGAAGAGCTTGGAGAACCTATCAAGCCTCCACAAAGCATCTGAAGACAGAGCCGCTCTATCGCCGACCTGGGTCACAATACCTGGTTGAACTGCCACAGCTGGCTGGACTACTGGAATATGAGCCTGGGGAGCTACATGCTCCGGAGTACATGTAGCAGGAGTCTGAACTCCTCCCCCAGCCTAAGAAGTGGCTGGTGCTACTGGAAGCAAACTCGCTCTAGTGACGCTATCCACAAAGCCTACCAGTCTGACCAAAGCGTCTTGAAGATTTGGGGTGACCATGAACCCCCGTGGGACCTGAGCTGGGCCCACCAGAGCTGCTAGGGCTGGAACCTCCTCATCATAATCAATATGAGGCTGAACCTCTGGACTGCTGCCTGGGGCTAAGCTCTGCCCCTGCCTTGGCCTCTGCCCCTCATAGGAATTGCTGCTGGGGGCAGGGGCTGCTGCGCGGTAGAAGATCAAGCACGTGTTCTCGCCATCTGCAAAAGAACACAGTAGAAAGACAATTAGTATTTGAGTAACAGAATCGCACGACAAGAAAGAACAAAAGTGAAATTTTTCCTAACTCTGTAGCCTCTGGGGGATAAATATAGACGTGTCCGTACCGATCCCTCATACTCTACCAAGTTTGTCCATGAGTAGCGAGACCTATGTAACCTAGTGCTCTGATACCCGCTTGTCACGACCCAAATTTCCCACCATCGGGAGTCGTGATGGCACTTACTAATGGGAGCTAGGCAAGCCAATTAATTTAATACTCCTCTTAACAACATTAACAATATAAAGAAAGGCGAGACAATTAATATGAAAGCAGAAGTCTTAAAACATAAATAACTAAAAGCAAGTGCGGAAGTTCAAATACAACTTTACCCAGATCTGGTGTCACTAACTCACGAACATCTAGAGAGTGCTAAAAACAAAGTCTGAATAAAAGTATAATACTGTTTGTTCCGGTGCAAATATAGCAAACGAAGATAAAGTGGAAGAGACTCCGGGCCATGCGGACGACAGTAAGGCTACCTTGGGATTCTCTGGACTGAATTCAGCTCCTAATGCTCCTACTGTGGTCCACAAGCTGCTCTGGCTCCGTAATCTGTGAAAAAAGATGTATAGAGTGTAGCATCAGCATAATCGACCCCATATGCTGGTAAGTGCTTGGCCTAACGCCAGCGAAGTAGTGACGAGGCTAGACAGGACTACCAATCAAACCTGTGCAGATTTATATATACAAGTACAAAGAAAATAATAAGTAAGATTGGGAGGGGAACATGCTTTTGGGAGTAACAGATAAAGCAGAACAGCAAGGATATATAAGGAAACTACAAGTGATTCTTTCTAACATATAATAAGTGGTCGGCGTACCACACGATCCCAGTCCATGATATATATAAGTGGTCGGCATGCCACACGATTCCATTTCATAATATATAAGTGGTCGGCGTGCCACACGATCCCAGTTCATAATATATAAGTGGTTGGCATGCCACACGATCCCATTTCATAATATATAATGGTTTCCCGACAAGGGAACAAGTATCAATACAACTATCCCAGTAAGGAGAATACAAATAAACAGTTAATTCCCAGCAAGGGAGCAACAACAATAACTTACATGTCACGGCAAGGGAATAATTACATCTCTTTCTCTTTCGTTCATTTCTACTTCCTAATCATGTCATAATTTGAGCCAACACTCCAAGGAGTTTACAAATCATATTTCATCTTCATACTGTACACATTATATCGAAACCATCAATTAAACAAGGAAATCACTACATAATCCCAAATCAACACAAATAAGGACTCACGGTCATGCTAGACACCGGTGTATAGATACTCGTCGCCATGCCTATACACCGTACTCAACATTTAACAATTAGCAAATAATACTCTAATCTTATTCCCTCAAGCCAAAGTTAGATCAAACACATAGCTCGAATGCTCCAAACTCAACTCAAGCCTCTAGTATAGCTTTACCCCTCGAATTCGGCTCCAACTCAGTCAAATCTATGAAATCAAGACCGTGCAATATTAATAATAGATAAATAAATCAAACCCAATGCCTAAATATGAATTTCTAGCTTTCTTCCAAAAATTCCCAAAATCGACCCCGGGCTCGCTTGGTCAAAACACGAGGTTCGAACCAATTCCCTGTCACACATTCCCCCACGAGCCCGAATATATAATTTTTTTTCAAATCCGACCCCAAAAAGAGGTCTAAATCAAAGAAAACTTAAAAACCCTAAATCTACCCTTTTCCCCCAATTTCAACCCTAGATTACATGATTTAGGTTTAGAAACCCAGTAATTAATGAAGGAAGATGAAGGAAATGAGTGGGAATTTACTTACCCAAGAAGCTTTGGTGAAGAAGTGCTCAAAAATTTGCTCAAGAGTTGTGGAGAAGAAGAACTCGTGTGAAATATTGACTAAATCCCGTAGCTACTGGTTCTGTTTTTTTTTTTAAATTTAACTGGGCGAAAATAGCCTATGCGATCGCGAAGGAAGTCATGCGATCACATAGAGGAAGGGGAAGTGTTCACTGCGATCGCGGAGCGATCATTTCGATCGCATAAAAGAAATAAAGGGCTTCTCAGGCTAGCACTATGCGATCGCGGAAGAGAGTTGAGATCGCATACAACAAATGGACCCCCTGAAGATTAACACTATGCGATCGCAGACCTAACTATGCGATCGCATAGAGCAATTGAGTGGCCACCAGCAAATAACAGATTCTGATTTTTCTTAAGTTCAAAAACCACTCCGATACTCCTCGAAACACTCCCGAGCCCTCGGGGCTCCTAACCAAACACACACTAACTCAACAACATCCTACGAACTTAACCATGCGATTAAATCGCCAAAATAACATCATAAACGAGGAATCAAACCTCAAAATGATCACTTTTTCATCAAACTTCATAAACCTTCAAACTTAGAATTTTAGGTCCGAAACACGTCAAATGACGTACGATTTCATCCAAATTTCACATAAAGCGCTTAAACCACATATAAGACCTGCACCGGGCACCGGAACCAAAATACGGGCCCGATACCAAAGCTTTCTAATCCATTTTTCATTTCAAATTTCCAATTAAATTTCAAAAAAACAATTTCTTTTAATAATTCATTTCTCGGGCTCGGGACCTCGTATTTCGATTCCTGGCATATGCCAGAGTCCCATGTTTGTCTATAGACCCTCCGGGACCGTCCAATCACGGGTCCGGGTCCGGGACCGTTTACCCAAAATGTTGACCCAAGTCAACTTTAATCATATTAAAGCCACATTTTGAAATTTTTCACAGAATTTAACATATAAGCTTTCCGGCTATGCGCCTGGACCATGCACGCAAATCGAGGCAAGAAAAAATAAGGTTTTCAAGGCCTCGAAAGCACGAAATGAAAGAGAAAATAGGTGATGACCCTTTGGGTCATCACATTCTCCACCTCTAATGGCTCCGCATATCAGACTCGGACTCCCAAGTCGATGCCTTAGGAGGCTGACCTCAACTGTCGAACCTGCCGGTCTAGAATTGTTACCGGCTCCTCCTCATAAGACAGATCCTTGTCCAACTGGACAGTGCTGAAATTCAACACATGAGCTTGATCGTCGTGATACCTCCGAAGCCTGGATACATGAAACACTGGATATACGGCTGACAAGCTAGGCGGCAAGGCAAGTCTTTAAGCCACCTCTCCCATATGATCGAGAATCTCAAATGGACCAATGAACCTAGGGCTAAGCTTGCCCTTCTTCCCAAATCTCATTACGCCCTTCATAGGCAAAACTCGGAGCAAGACCCGCTCACCAACCATAAAAGCTACATCCCGGACCTTACAATCTACATAACTCTTTTGCCGTGACTGAGCCGAACGAAGCATGTACTGAATGATCTTGACCTTATCTAAGGCCTCCTGAACTAAATCTATACCCAATAACCGAGCCTCTCCTGGCTCAAACCATCCAACTGGGGGCTGACATTACCTACCATAAAACACCTCATATGGGGCCATCTGAATGCTGGACCGGTAGCTGTTGTTGTAGGCGAACTCTGCTAAAAGCAAAAATTGATCCCACGAGCCTCCAAAATCAATGACACAGGCTCAGAGCATATCCTCCAATATATAAATAGTCCGGTTGGACTATCCGTCTGTCTGGGGATAGAATGATGTGCTCAACTCAACCGGGGTGCCCAACTCTCGCTGAACAACTCTCCAGAAGCACGAGGTAAACTATGTATCCCGGTCCGAAATGATAGATATCGGCACCCCATGAAGGCGAACAATCTCTCTGATGTAGATGTCAGCTAACCTCTCTGATGAATAAGTGGCTGCAATAGGAACAAAATGCGCTAACTTGGCAAGCATATTGTGATGACCCGACCGTCTCTCATGGGTTACCGCTCCATTTCCCCTATTTTTATAATTCTTCATGTTTCATTATCAATATTTGGTGTGTTAGAGTTGATTTGGAATGGTTTTGGTAGAAAATGAGACACTTAGTCTCTTTAAGAAAGGTTTGGTTTGGAAAAGTCAACTGAACATTGACTTATGAGTTAGAAGGCTCATATGTGATTTATAGTGAATCGGTTAGCTTCGGGAAGTGATTTGTGACTTAGGAGTATGATCGAAATTAATTTTAGAGGTCTGGTGTAGAATTAGGCTTAAATTGGCGAAGTTAGTATTTTGGCGAATTCCGGTTGATGGGTGAGATTTTGATCCGAGGGTCGGAATGGAATTCCGAGAGTTTTTGTAGCTACCTTAGGTGATTTTGGATATGAGTGCAAAATTTCAGGTCATTGGGACATCGTTTGGTCAGGTTTTTGATCGAATGCGTGTTTCAGAAGCTTTTTTGAAGAACTTAGTCTTGAATTTGATGTAATTTAATGGTTTTAGTGTTAATCGTGGTGTTTTATGATTGGAACAAGTTTGAATAATGTTTTAGGACGTATTGGTATTTTTAGTTGAGGTCCCGGGGGCCTCGGGATGAGTTCGGATGGTTAAACTGAGAGTTTTGGAATTTTTCATGTTCATAAGTCTGCTGCTTCTGGTATGTTTTCGTTTCGCGGAATTTTGGACTGCAGAAGCGGTTTTGGACTTGAGTTGGGTTTTCTGCAGAAGCAGAAGTTTGGGCCGCAGAAACGGTCCCGCTGGTGCAATTTCTTGGACGCAGAAGCGGTCGAGGCCTTTAAGTGGAAAACCACAGAAGCAGTATAAAAGTTGCAGAAGCGGTCCTGCATAAGCGAAAAAGAGCTGCGCAGAGAAGGTTTTTAAATAACATTTCATCAGTGAGCTAAGGGTATTTTTCCTCCATTGTTGAACATCTTGAGAGCTTTTTGGGAGCAGTTGAAGAGGGATTCGAAGTGAATGACTTGGAGGTAAGATTTTTGAACTCCATACTCATTTTTATTGTGAAATCCAACTAGAAATTCATGGAAATTAAGCCTAAAATTGATGAACTAGGGCTTGAGTTTTTGACATTTCAAATTGAGATTTGATGGGTCATTTGAGCTCGGATTTGAGAGTTCTTGGTCTGTATGAACTCGTGGCAAGATAAGGAATCCGGTGATGTTAATTTTTTGATTTTTTTGACAAGTGGACCCGGGGCTCGGGTTTTGCTAATTTCGAGATTTTTGCTATTTTCGATTGTTTTCGATTGGGTATTGTTCCCTTAGCATATTATGATGTATTCGACCTAATTTTGGTTAGATTCGACGTGTGCGAAGGCCGATTTTTGGGGCAAAGGCATCGCGAATTAGAGATTTCACCGGTTCGAGGTGAGTAATGACTGTAAATGATATTTTGAGAGTTTGAAACCCTAGATTTGCACATCATAATGCTATATTGAGGTGACTTGCACATCGGATAGCGAGTGTGGGGTAGAGCACCGTTGGGGATTGTGACTCGGTCCGTCCCGATTGATGATTTTTACTGCATATTTGACTGATATTACTTGTTATCATTATAATTTGGGCTGATTGCCATGTTTGGGCTTCGTGCCAAGTATTTGAACCCTTCGGGGATTGTTGTTGATAATTTCTCACTGATTTAATTATATACTCAGTCATGTATTTTCCACTGTTTTAAAAAATCAGCCAAGTTATTATGCCTTAAATAATCGAAATGATATTTCCATAAAATGTTTTGGGTTGAGCATCACACTTTATTGTTGCCTGAGTGGCTTACGTGATTTTGTTGACTGAGTAAGGCTGAGGGCCTGTATTGTGAGGATACTTATGGATCGGGCTGCACGCCGCAACGGTACTATATTGATATTGAGGCCGAGAGCCTGGTTGATGCCACGAGATGGCTTGATATTGCTCTTGGGCTGTAGGAGCCCCTCTGGATTCTGTACACACCCCAGTGAGCGTCGTCAATGTTAAATGGATCGGCTGCATGCCGCAACGGTATATGGATCGGGCTGCACACCACAGCGGTACCGGTACTATTTGTTGTGGTTACCTTATTTCATTTGTCTGCTATTATATGTTGTTGTGCTTTTTCTTGCAATATTCACCTATTGTTCTGGTATTATCTAATAACCGAGTGTGGTGTCTGAGAGGTAGACTATTGTGCTTATCTGCACTATTTGTTTCTGCATTCATTTGCATAACTGTTGAAAAAGTCATTTTTAAAAGAGGTTTTAAATTGAGCTAAGGTATTACTAAAGGTTTTACAGCTTCACTACTTTCTCCCAAAGGGATTTTCACTGGTCCTGTATAGCATGTTGGTTTGTTTTACGTGATTTCTCACTACTCAGTTGTTATTTACTTTTATTACTCACTGAGTTGGAGTACTCACTTTACTCCCTGCACCTCGCGTACAGTTGCAGGTATTTATTCACTCGGTAGCGGGTATTGGCTGCGTGGAGGCAGAGTTGTAGAGGTTTTAGCGAGGTGACTGCCAGCGTTCGTAGCACCATTCTCTTTCAATATTATTCATTACTCTTGTTCAGTGTATTTCTAGACTGTAAAGTGGAAATTTCATTCTTATAGATGCTCGTGACTTGTAACACCCCGAGTAGGGCTGTGTTGGGTTGTAAATCTATTAATTAATATCAGTAAGTCGTATCTAGCCATGCATTTGTGTTTAACTATTTTGAAAGAGTCGAGTTGGGTTAGCTGGCTGGCCTTGTCTTCACGAGAGGCGCCATCACGACCAGTGCGGGGTTTGGGTCGTGACAAGTTGGTATCAGAGCCTAGGTTACTAGGTCTCACGAGTCATGATCAGGTTTAGTAGAGTCTCGCGGATCGATAAGGAGACATCTGTATTTATCGTCGGGAGGCTGCAGAACTTTTAGTAAACCTTCACATTCTTGAAATTCTTATCGTGCATCCTTGATTCAGCTTGAAAAGAAACTCTTGAAATTCCTTCCAGGTGTTTGTATGCGCGCGCGAGCGCTCCGTTTCTGATGTGCCTTGATGGCTTGTGATTCCCCGATCAAGGGGTGAGATGTAATCTCCGTGAGTTTATTTTGGGCCAGTCTGGAGGACTTGGGGCCGGATCTTGCCTATGTTTTGAGCACCGAGGTGCTGATTGTGTGAGCAAGTGTTTTGAACTTATAAGTTCGGTATTGTCCCTATTAGTCGTAATGGCAGTTGGATATCCATGTGATGAGTATGCTAGTGCTGCGAGATGTATCTATACGACTTGGTGGTGACGAAGAAGTCTGTTGGATAACAGATGAGCTGTTAAGTGTTCGTTTCCTATTGTGACTTGATGTATAGTCTGAGTATGGATGCGTGAAGAATATTTTCGTGTCTACTAGTTATGGAGTGAAGTGCGTTACATATGGCGGTATGAGTTTAGACCCAGGATGACTAAATGACTGTGTAATGTGTATGACGGTGGAAGGTATGTTGAAATACTAAATTGAGGCGAAGCAGGTGGGTTATCTCCTGCGGAGTGTTCTTAAGTGGTATGATCCTTAAGTGTATGTTATAAGATCTCATGTGTAATTGAAGGGTACGTATTGAAATTTGAAAAATTTGGGTTGCTTAAGAGAGTGGGCTCAAATGATTTGGGGATGAATGCGAGATTTGCAAAGGATTACAGTACTATATGATCTGTGTTTTCACAAACTTGTAAATGATTTGAGTTTAACTTCACTATGGTATTGTGGCATTATTAGATTAAAAGTTTTATGAGTTGTTGAGTGTGTCTTGATATATGGCTTGGAGCTAAGTTAGGGAGGTTGCTGTTGATTAGCAGATTTCATGATTATGTGCGATGTTGGGTTCGGTTTGAGGCATACTGGCGAATCAGTTCTGGTCGCGGAAATTGAGCCGAGGATATCACGAGTGAAGCAAAATTTTGACAAAGGTTATGTGCTGCCTCGTAGATGTGTAAGAATCAGAGAATGTCTTAAGCTGTTGTTGATAAGAATGCTCGATGCATAGAGCAGGAAGATGTTTGGTTGTATTGGAATAAGGTCATATCTTGCGGTGTCAGAGTGCTAATGAGGCACGGGTGGTTATGTTCATTTGGTCAGGTGAACTACAGTTCGAATAAGAAGTAAATGACTCTTGAGAATGGTTTTGATGTGTTCCAGATTCTACATGTAACAATCTCGAATCCAACACACCACTCTGGTGACATGACACCTCAACACAGGCCTAAGCCACAACTTGCATAATACGCACACCAATAAGAAACGGTCTAAACATACTCAAATCATGAAAACTGACTCAAACGAAAGAGTTGTACCTCAAGCTCATCATTACCATCTCCACGCAAGGCTGAGACCCCGTCTCACATCATAGAAATAGAGCGCCTAAATCTACCCCGAAGGTCATATCTCCACGTGGCCTCGCTACAATGCGCGATCCGATCCAAACAATGTTACACATGAAACACCTCAAGTCACTGTGCCCAAAATCGACAGGCCCGCACAATTTGATGTTTGAAACCAAACCAATTCATTACACCCACGGTGGAGCAATAACATACGACACGCAACCCGATAGGCCATAACCAATACTCCATTTACCGAGCAATACTTAATTACTCTTTTCGCTCGACTTTCTCTATGAATCCTCAATAGAACCGCACCACATGTGCCCATATCCAATAAATCATAACGCCTCACAGCACAGAAAAAGCAGCTCATAAATTTCGCCAAATCACTAACAAGTTCAATAACGATCGAATCAACCTATCCCTCAACAATTCGACTTGGGACTAACCAAGCTAACTCAAGCCAAATACGTAGCCACATCGACCTGCCAACGAACTTAATACCAAGAAGCCTGAAGCTGCTCCTTCCACCACTATAACTCCTACCGGAGCCGTACAATATGGTGCCCGACACCAAATAAATACCGAAATCCACAATCTCGCCCGGAGACATGCCTGTCCACAAGAAAGCATTCGAAAAAGTCCTCAATACCGGAACTAAATCAATGGTAGAAACCTCTGCATTGACATCCACCATGAAGGCCCAATTAAGAAAAGCAATCCTTCCCAGCCGTCCGCTGGTCTTTGGAATACAAACCACTCTGCTAGAACATAATCCGATGCACCTCGCCACGCAACCTGTGGCATTTTCCGACATAGCCCATAGCACAATAGTCTAGAATAACCCAACACTAAGACAACCAGTCTACACCCCAATATCATATCCAAAATCTAATATACCAAGCAAATAAAGATCCACTCGGGTCTCCAAATCGCAATAGCCGCTAACGGTACTAATACACACGATCCGCAACCACTACACAGTCTGTACCTGAGAACTCCCAGTCTCCAACTCTATATAGCACACGAATCAATGTACCTAATCCCAAATTCTGCAGTATGAATACATATTATACCTTGAGTACCCAAATAATTCCATGAAAGATATTCTAAAATTCCCCTATGCCATCAAACAAACTCAGATATCAGTAGTCGATCCAGCAAGAAAGTGCCACAATACTATCGAAATATCATCAGTCTAAACACATTACCCCTTTCCAAGACAAATACTCTCGTCAAATCACTTCCAATTAAAAGTATCATTTCCTTCGTTATCTGAGGCTACTCTTTACTTAAGAGTTTTATGAACTTCTTTTCAGAACTGAATTGTAACTCACCTAGCCAACAACTTCCACTGATCCCATTTGGAAGAAAATCATTACACATTCCATGCTTTGCATACCCATAGAAAATATATTCATCTCCAAACCACGGTAAAACCAATCAAGGACTCTCTCCCCCAATTCCATGTGCACAAGCTAAACTGCCAGGACTGAATCCTTCTACCCAAACCAAGCTAAGCAAGCTGCCAAAGCTCGAGAGCATTGCTGCAAAATGCCTGTAAGGCTCATTACCTCGAACACATACGAAGAATTAATCATACCCTTACCATATTGATTCGGTCCACTAACAAGCTACTTTATTTATCTAGGTTTCCTTCTGATTCATTTTCAACTTGATATTCCCTCTTGCTGTAACACCACAGTTCCTCAACCCAGGCTCACTACATGAGACACAAGCACAAGACCACACTGTCTAAGACCCATAAGCCACTAAATACTCTCTAAAATGTTCCCAAAAATACCACATTCCAGAATACTTTACTTGAAGAACTTCCTGCGAATCTGAATTCGTTACCATTACTTTGTAGATACCGATACATAGGATCCCATAATCAACATAAAAATACCACAAGTCTTGACCCTTTTCCAATGAAAACACAGTCTCTACCCACATACACAACCTTAAGACACCTGATTGCTACATGTATAATCTTGAACACATTAAAACCATTCTCGAGAGTCATTCACTCTTATTCAAACTGCAAATTACCTAACCCAACGAATAGAGACACTCGTGCCTTATTGGCACTCTGATAATGCCAAATGAGATCCTCGTCCCAATACAAACAAACATCTTCCTGCTCCATGCACCGAGCATTCATACCAACAACATCTTAAGACATCCTCTGATCTTGCACATCTACGAGGCACCATATAACCTTTGTCAAAATTTTTCTTTTACTCTAGCCATAGCTGGCTCACCCGCACGTTCCAACTTAAGCCAACATTAGCACATGCCCGCACAATTACCTAATTGATAGCAAACTCTCCAACTTGGCTCGAAGCCATATTTCAAGACACACTCAAAAACGCATAACATTTTTACTCTAATGATGCCACAATACCATAGTGAGAATAAACTCAAATCATTTACAAGTTTGTGGAAACACAGTTCATCTAGTACTGTAATCCCCTGCAAATCTCGCATTTATCCCCACATCAGTTAAGTCCACTCTCTTAAGCAACTCAAATTTTTGAATTTCCACACGTACCCTTCAGTTACACATGAGATCTCCTAACATACACACAAGGGATCGTACCACTTAAGAACACTCCGCAGGAGATAACCCACCTGCTTCGCCTTAATTTAACATTTCTGCATACCTTCCACCATCATACACATTACACAGCCATTTAGTCTTCCTGGGTCTGAACTAATTCTGCCACATGTAATGCACTTCGCTCCCCAACTAGGAGACATAAGAAAAAATATTCTTCACGCGCCCATAATTCGGGTTACACATCAAATCACAATAGGAATCGAATCACTTAACAGTTCATCTATTATCCAGCAGACTTCTTCATCATTACCAAGACATATAAATACATCTTGCAGTGCTAACATACTCATCACATGGATATCCAACCACCATTCCGGCTAATAGGGACAATACCAAACATATAAGTTCAAATCACCTGCTCACACAATCAGCACCTCGGTGCTCAAGCCATAGGCAAGGATCCGGCCTCAAGTCCTCCATAATTGGCCAACATCGAACTCAAGAGATCACATCTCGTCCCTCGATCGGGAGAATCACAAACCATCAAGGTGCATATAATACTGAGCGCTCAAGTGCGCACACAGACGTGTGGAAGAAATTTCAAGAGTTTCTTTTCAAGCTGAATCAAGGACGCGCGATAAGAATTCAAGAATGTGAAGCTTTCCTAAAGGTTCTGCAGCCTCTCAAGGATAAATACAGACGTCTCTGTACCGATCCGCGAGACTCTACTAAACCTTCTCATGACTCGTGAGACCTAGTAACCTAGGCTTTGATACCAACTTGTCACGGCCCAAAGCCCACTCCGGTCGTGATGGAGCCTCTCGTGAAGACAAGGCCAGCCAGACCATTTCAGAACACCACTTAAAAAAATTAATTAGTTATATAACAGTTCGAATATAAATTAATGATATTAATTAATGTAATTACAACCCAATACAACCCGACCGGGGTGTCACAAGTCACGAGCATCTATAAAAATGAAATCCCCACTTTACAGTCAAGAAATACACCAAGTAATAATAATGAATAACATAAATGGACTGTGGTGCTGCGAACACTGGCAGTCACCTCGCTAAAACCTTTACAACTCTGCCTCCACGCGGCCTATACCCGCTACCGGGTGAATAAATACCTGCAATTGCACGCGAGTTGCAGGGAGTAAAGTGAGTACTCCAACTTAGTGCGTAATAAAGGTAAATAATAACTGAGCAGTAAGGAATCACGTAAAGCAAAGAACATGCTGTATAGAAGCCGAGTACAACTTTCTTATAAAAATATTGAAATCTGTGATATCTTTAGAAATGCCTTGGCTCAGTTCAAATCTCTTTTAAAAATGGTCTTTTCAATAATTACGAAAACAATTTCAAAACAGTTAGTGCTGATAAGCATGGAAAATCCACCCCTCGGCACAAGTAACATAGTATAGAAGGGCAAAAGGCAATTAAATATGCAAGATGAGCACATAAAAGTCCGCCCTTAGGGCACATCTCAAAAATAATACCAGCCCCTCGGGCTCAATAACAATCGCTCAGAACAGTATCAGCCCCTCGGGCTCAGTATCACATCACATGGGTACCCGCGCTCAGTGTGGGTGTGCAGACTCCGGAGGGGCTCCTATAGCCCAAGCGCTACCATAATAAGGCCTGAAAGCCTGTACATATCAATATGAGGCTTGAAAGACTTCTCACAATACACTCGAAGCCTGAAAGCCTCCGTACAATACACTCGAGGCCTGAAAGCCTTCTCACAATACACTCGAGGCCTGAAAGCCTTCTCACAATACACTCGAGGCCTGAAAGCCTCCTCACAATATACTCGAGGCCTGAAAGCCTCCTCACAATACACTCGAGGCGTGAAAGCCTTCTCACAATACACTCGAGGCTTGAAAGCCTCCTCACAATACACTCGAGTCCTGAAAGCCTCCTCACAATACACTCCAGGCCTGAAAGCCTCCTCACAATACCCTCGAGGCCTGAAAGCCTCCTCACAATACACTCGAGGCATGAATGCCTCCTCGCATCACTTAACATATCCTCACATATGGCCCTTGGCCTCAATCAGTCCAAAAATAACCATAAGCCCCTCGGGCATCAGTAAAACAATAATGCTCAGCTCAAACAATGGTTCAATATCAGTTAAAAACTCAAGGTTGAGTAAAAATATAGCTGAGTTCATGAAACAGTGTAGTTCAAATGGACTGAATTCAAATAATATTTCAAATAGTAAGAAAAACAGTGATGATAGCTCATAAGGAGTTCAAACAGTCGGCAATAAGCCCCAAGTATGGCAATAGGCCCAAGTCATAGTGAAAGACAACAAGTCATAGTGAAATACGCGGTAAAATCAACAACCAGGACGGACCAAGTCACAATCCCCAACGGTGCTCTACCCACGCTCTCTATCCGGCGTGCAAGTCACCTCAATATAGCACTATGGGTGCAAATCCAGGGTTTTAAACCCTCAGGATATCATTTACAATCATTACTCACCTCAAACCAGTGAAATCTCTATCTAGCAATGCCTTTTCCCCTCGAATCGACCTCCTCGTGTGTCGAATCTGATCAAAACCACAAGGAATACGTCACAATAGGCTAATGAATCATAACCCAATCGAAAGGACTCGAAAAATATCAAAAATTGCGAAGTTGGCAAAACCCGAGCCCCGGTCCCACTTCTCAAAAAATTATAAAATTCACATCACCGGATTCCTTGTCTTGCCACGAGTTCATACATATCAAATCTACCAAAATCGGAGCTCAAATGCCCCCTCAAATTCCAAATTTTCATTTCAAAAGCCAAGCCTTAGTTCTTCCAATTTTACACAAATTTCCATGGATTTAAAGGTTGATTCTTCAATAAAATGACCTTCAACTACGCGAACGCGTCCTTATGGTCGCGATCGCGATGAACAAATACTCAGGGCCTTATTTTCCTTATACGCGAATGCGTGATATACACCGTGAACGCGATGCTTTGCCTTCCAGAACTATGCGAACGCGAAGACCAAATTTCAGGCCTCTCAAATTTCCTCTACGTGTTCGCAACATCACCCACGCGAACGCGAAGGGCAAATCTCTGCAACACCAATAGCTGAAAACCTGCAACCTTTTGAGTCCAAAAATGGTCAAATTGCTCACCCAAAATCTCTCCGAGGCCCCCGGGACCTCAACCAAAAGCACCAACACATCCTAAAATATTATTCAAACTTGTTCCAATCTTCAAAATACATCAAACAACGCTAAAACCAGTTCACATCGGATTCAAGCCCAAGTCTCTTCAAAACTTCCGAAATACGCATTTGATCAAAAACCCAACCAAAATACCCTTCCGAATGACCTGAAATTTTTAACACACATCCAAAATCACCTAACGGAACTACTACAACTCTCGAAATTCCATTCCGACCTCCGGATCAAAATCTCACCTACCAACCGGAATTCGCCAAAATACTAACTTCGCCAATTCAATCCTAATTCTACACCGGACCTCCAAAATCAATTCCGATCGCACTCCTAAGTCACAAATCATCCTCTAAAGCTAACCGAATTACCGAAAATAACATCTAAGCCCTATAACTCATAAGTCAATGTTCGGTTGACTTTTCCAACTTAAACCTTCCTTAAAGAGGCTAAGTGCCTCATTTCTACCAAAACTAATCCGAATCAACTATAACACACCAAATACTGATAATGAAACATGAAGAAGCATAAAATGGGGGAAATGGAGGGGTGACTCATGAGACGACGGGTCGGGTCGTCACAATACGGGCCCGATACCAACGCTTTCTAATCCATTTTAATTTCAAATTTCCATATAAATTTCAGAAAAAATAATTTCTTTTAAAATTTTATTTCACGAGCTCGGGACCTCGGATTTCGATTCTGGGCATATGCCTGAGTCCCATATTTTTTTACGGACCCTTCGGGACCGTCAAATCACGGGTCCGGGTCCGTTTATCCAAAATATTGACCAAAGTCAACTTTAATCATATTAATATCAAAATTAATCAATTTTTACACAGAATTCATATTAAGCTTTCCGGCTACGCGCTCGGACTACGCACGCAAATCGAGGCAAGTAAAAATGAGGTTTTCAAGGCCTTGGAAGTGCGGAAAGGAGAGAAGATAAGTGATGACCTTTTGGGTCGTCACATATACATAGTGCATAGTATAGCGTAAGTATATATATATAAGCTATATTCGATATAATATTAGCTAATACACTTATAATTAGTGCATAATACAGCGTAACTATATATATTATATATACACGCCATATTCGATATAATATTACCTAATAGACTTATAATTAGTGTATAGTATAGCGTAAAGTATATATATTATATATATACACCATATTCGATATAATATTACCTAATACACTTATAATTAGTGCATAGTATAGCGTAAGTATATATACTTATACTCATAGTATAGCGTAAGTATGTATATATATATATATATATATATGTATATATATATATATATATAAGTTGTATTCGATATAATATTAGCTAATGCACTGATACTTAGTGCATAGTATAGTTTAAGTGTGTGTGTGTGTGTGTGTGTGTGTGTGTATATATATATTCGATATGTATATAGTAGAAATTTAGGATTTTAATACAATTTAATATATAATTTTAAATTGAATTAAAAGAAATAGAGACCAACTTTGGTCGCTAATTTAAATTAGATTTATTTATATTTTATATAATATTTAAAATAATAATATATTTGTTAAATGTTAGAAGTGGGTCCTAGATTAGCGACCAAAGTTGGTCTCTATTTCTTTTAGCGACCAACTTTGGTCTCTAACTTGGAATTTTATGTATTTATATTTTATAATTTTTTTGTAATATAAATATAATTATTAAATTCTATATAAGTGGGTCCCATTTAGGCAACCTGTGACGACCCGGTGGGTTGTCACGAGAGTTATCGCTCTGTTTCCCCCTTATTGTGTTGTTTCATGTTCTATATCAGTATTAGAGTCTATCGGGTGAATTTGGACTGATTATGGTTGAAAATAAGGAATATAGCCTCTGAGAAGGGAGTTTGTTTCAGAAAAAGTCAACCGGAAGTTGAATATGTGGTTAGAGGGCTCGGATGTGAATTCCGGTGGTTCGGTTAGCTTCGGGAGGTGATTTTTATCTTAGGGGAGCGATCGGAATTGAATTTGGAGGTCCGGTGTAGAAATAGGCTTGAATTGGCGAAGTTGGAATTTTGGCGGAATCCGGTTGATAGGTGAGNGTAATTTTTGTGTTTAAGTACGTGTTTTTAGGATTGGAACAAGTTCATATCGTGTTTTAGAGTGGGTTTGTATTTTTGGTTGAGGTTCCGGGGGCCTCGGGATGGTTTCGGATGGTTAAACGAAAGGAAATTGGTAAAATTGCAAGTCTGTTCTTAAAGCTTCTGGTATTTCCGCATCTGCGGAAATAGGACCGCAGGAGCGGTTTCGCAGATGCGGCTCAGTGATTGCATAAGCGGCCCTTGGTGGCCTAGGGTTTTTTCGCAAAAGTGGACCTTGTTCCGCAGGAGCAGTCTCCGCAGAAGCGGATTATGACCGCAGAAGCGGTCTGGAGTATTATGGCTGAAACCGCAGAAGCGGCATATTGACCGCAAAAGCGGTTACCGCTGAAGCGGTGTAGGACCGCAGAAGCGGTCAAGCGGGATTTTAAGTTAAACCGCAGAAGCAGTTATTTGGTCGCGGAAGCGGTACCGCAGAAGCGGTTATGGGAGCCGCAGAAGCGAAAATCACAGAAAGGTTAAATGAGATCAGTGTATTCGATTTTCAGAAGTGTAAAATCAATTTGGGGTGCGAGCTAAGGCAATTTTGGGCGAGTTTGAAGAGGTTTCGTAGGAGGATCATCAGGTAAGGATATTTGGTCTTGGTTTATGTTATTGTAGTGTAAAAACATGTATTAATCACTGAAAATTAAAGGAATTTAGGGGTAAAAATGGTGGTTAGAGCTTAAGGCCTAAGAGAGTTTCAATTGATGATTTGAAGGGGCTATTGGACTCCGATTTTGATAAAATTTATATGTATGGACTCGTGCTGAGACGAGGATTCCAAAAATATGAATTTCATAATTTTTTGAGAAGCGGGCCCAGGGCTCGGGTTTTGGAAACTTCGTATTTTTGGGTGTTTTTCGAGTTATTTCGATTGGGTTATGTTCCATTAGCCTATTTTTATGTATTCCTATTGGTTTTGATCAGATTTGGCACCCGTGGAGGTTTATTCTCGAGGGAAAGGCATTGCGGACTAGTTTTTGAGCCGGTTCGAGGTGAGTAATAGATGTAGATGATGACCTGAGAGTTTGAAACCCCGGTATATCACACGGTGACACTATGATGAGGCGAGACACGTATTCTACGGTGAATGTGGGGTCGATTGTGGTTGAGGACTGTAAATTAGTCCGACCGAATGATGTTGAACTATATCATTGGCTTGAAATTAGCC